>BMAO01024560.1:171062-193669 GCA_019973975.1 Trichonephila clavata
CAATAATAGTCATATTTAGAAGATAATGTACTTATTTTACATAAAAGCTTATATTTCTCGTTATATATATATATATATATTATATATATATATTATATATGATTGTGATTCTAATTTAACTTGTAAAACTTTTAATTGTATTTACCTATTAAATTGTAAATCTGTAAGTATAAATATATTGGATAAACATCAAACTATTATATTAGGATTAATCAACATAGACATGATGTTAAAAACTTCAGTTATACCAACAATTCTAATAAAATTGAGCTCAGACACTTTCAAATGCATGGATTTAATAATGTCGAATTGTCGATTATTAAAATCGTACCAAATACTAAGCACAGATTATGGTGGGAAAATCATTTTATCAGAAGTTTTAATACAATATATCCATATGGTCTTAATGTTTTATACCTTGCTAAAAACACACTCCAAATTATGTTACAGAGCAATAACAAAGAATTTTTTTATACTGCTTCCAATTCAGTTAAGAATTTTAAAAGAAACTCAAGAAGCAATAGAACTAAAAAAAAACAGAGATAAGAAATCTTTAATTGATAATATTAAAGCTATTATAGATGATTTTGAATTAAACTTTAATATCAAGCAGATCAAATACTTCATGTTTGGTCTTAATAAAAAGGAAATTGTACTGTTGGATGAAATTTTAAATAATGAGTGCTTTAAGGTGTGTCATGCAGTTCACATCATTAAAGACATTAATAATTTTTTATTTAATAAATTCAATATAAATGTCAATAAATTTAATAAACCTACTACAGAATACTGCACTTTATTATTCATGAATAATACATTTGATAAAGTTAATTTTTCTAGTGTATTTAATAGACATTTGTCACTTTTTCCTGTTAGGAATGTAATAGTTAAAAAAGCTTTTAAATATAATAAAACGATGGGCAGATTTATCTTTAATTAAATAATAGCTCACCTTCTCTTGACATAGATGACTGTAAATGTAAGAACTATCATGAATTTATTGATAGCTATCAAAAACATGTAGTAAGAGGCAATTTAAATATAATCAAGGACATAATTTTAAAAGATATCATGAGTAAAGGCACTAGTTTTAGATTAACAATTTCTAACAACAATAATACTGTTAAAAATCAAATTAATAATGATATATAAATAATTTTGTTACTAAATCTGCAGTTAAATATGGTTGCCTTTAGAGGCATTTGATGACTTTAAGTACAATATTTTAAAAACCTGATGAAAAATTTAACTATCGTTTAAATCAGTACTTACTTATAAAGATGTAAAACAGAAAATTTATGATTTAGAAAAGAATTTTATCATTTTTTACATAGATAAAATGCCTGGTAATTATGCTATAATTTGTAAGTATTTTTATAATACTATGATTAATGAACACTTTTTAAACAATGAATTTTTTAATAGATTGGAATAGTCAGATAAGGAAATTACTAATCGAATTACTGCTATATACAAAAATTGAGTGTTTCCATTCATAAGATTAAGTTTCCATATATATTTTTAACACCTAAATTTCATAAAAATCCTGTTAAATTTAGAACAGTAACAAATGGTTTTAAAACTTATATCACTGCTGCAGGTAAAATGCTGCACAATATTTTGCAGGAATTCATCAATAAGCAATGTAATAAAGTTATAATTAAAAATAGTAAAGAAATTATAGATTTTTTTAAAAATAAAAATATTTATTCAGTTCATAGTTATGACTTTGAAGATCTTTTTAATTATATTAATATCAATGATGTAATTAGGGTAATTTTAGATAATCATAGAAATTATAACCTTAATATTAATTTACAAAAATTTAGTACTCTAATAAATTTTGTCCTAAAAGAAAACTACATTAATTTTAATGGTTCGCTGTACAAACAAACCAAAGTTTGCCTCAAGGTGGCCCTGCTAGCAATAGTTTGGCTAATTTATATTTACACTTTTACGAAAATAATTATATTATTAATAATGATTATTACATTTTTAGATACATAGATGACCTAATTATTTATGGTAAAAATAATAATTATAATCCCAATATCAATTTTTATCTGGGATATTTAAAGCTAATTAAAATTAATAATAATCCTGTTAAAACTAATTACTTGGATGTATCATTATGTATTAAGGACTATAAATTACATAGCAATATTTATGATAAAAGAGATGATTTTAATTTAACATTCTTAAAGTTCCTTACTGGAATTCAAACATCTCTATTTCATTCTATCGAAATATTATTTTCAATTATATTTATCGTAACAAAGTATTAGTTAGTGATAAATCTAATATATATTTAAATATTAATAACTTTATTAAACTTTGTATAGAACACAGTTACCCTCCTAAATTTATAAAAAGTTATATAACAGTTAAATAAAAAAAAGTTTTTTCAGTTGTACAGTTTATAGATAGATGGCGCCTCTAGCTAAGTAATTTTGTAATAATATATTTTATTAAAATTAATCGTTTATGCCTGGATGGTATTTTTATTTTCTATAAATTTTAAAATAAAATGTAGAATTTTAAAAGTATATATATAGTAATAATGCTACTTTATCAATACATAATAATTATATGCGTTACTGTTATTGTCCATAAGAGGCGAATATGTATTCACGTGGTAAGTCTTCTATTAGTTTAGCTTTGACTTTAAATATTTTAGTAATTATTAAAGGCTATAACATTATAGTATTACATTAATAGATTATGGTTTTATCTATAATGATAGTTAAACTTCTCTAGAAATTGATTGCTTTCCCTATGGCCCAGAATATTGGCAAATTCAGGTGAAGGTTGGCTGGCCAAAAACTTTGTTTAAACCTGCATTCCTAGTTCCTAAGGCTGGAGTTTGCTTTTAGTATTTCAGTGGCTAAATCTCTTCTGTTATGACTATAGTTATCTTAGGTATATAACTATTTTAGTATATTTTTTTGAAATATATATATATATATATATATAATATATAAAATTCTCGTGTTACAGTGTTTGTAACCAAACTCCTCCGAAACAGTGTGGCCGATTCTTAAGAAATTTTGTGCTTATATTCAGTATGTCTGAAAATAGGACGTAAACTATTTTTCATTCCGATATTGTAATTAGTTAAAAAGATATTAATTAAAAACCTTAAAACATTTAATTGTCTTAACCCTGCGAGTTGTTTTTTCCGCCTAGCGTCGTGAATGAACAGAGGGTGAAATTTTTCGGTATTCTCGACGTTATTTAAACAGCCATCCGATTTTTGTTTTTTAAATCAGACAAAAAATAATTACAGAATCGGAAAGATAATTTTTTTTGCCACGATACAGTATAATTTTTTTTTGTAAAATAATTATATTTTCTATTTTTTAACATTTTAAAAAAAAAATTAAAATTGATGCATTTTTATGAAAATTATTTCGAAATCATTGTGTATGAATTTATTTTCGTGTATGAAAACGATCTTCTACACTAAATAACTTCAAGCCTTTTTCTTTCAGAACCAATAATTTAAAAAATAAAATGCCCCCAATTTTTTTTAAAAAGATTTTTCGAAAAATTGTCGAATTTTTTAATTTAACATTGTATAACTTCGTTATTTATTAATATTATCATACGAAACTTTTGTTGCGTTTGTAGAATAATGTTATCAAACTTGTGTGCGAAGATTGAAAAAATTGCTTAAAAATTACAGATTAAAAAAAAATTTTTGATTTTCGTAAAATAACGTTATTGCAAGAAATAATCTAAACAGAATTTTTTGTACATTTTTCATTTAAAATTCCTTCGTTTTCAAAATTTATGTGTGAAGTTTGAAAGCATTAACTTAAAAATTAAGCCCTAAAAATTAAAAACTTTAATAAAAAAAAAAAAAAAATACGCGATTTTACAGTTTGCCAAGCCTTGGCGTCGAAAAATGGTTTCGCGCGAAATAACTTTCAACTGTTTCATCTGAAACTTCACATCTAACCCAAGGGTTACACCAAAAAGTTCTGACTTAAACATGCGAAAATCAGCAAATTTGGCGAGTAAAGAAATGCGAGTGAAAAAGTTATTTTTGCTTCAATTTTCATCATTTTCTCTTTATATAATTTTCAAAATTAAATCATTATTGATGTCAGATTAAGATGAAAGAATGTATTCAATACATTTCTGAGATTCATTTAAAATATTTATCTGTATCAAATCAGTGAATTAAAAAATAAAAAGCCAAAAACGTTTTTGAACAAATTTTAATAAAACACTCAAAATACTGAAATCAATCGTTTAATGATTTCTTCTTTAAAAAAGATAATTGCATGAAACTTTATTCCCATGTGTCGAACATTTCAAAAAATACTCACAATTTTACTTCAAGATTTAAAAAAGTAGTGAAATTTTTTAATTTGAAAAATTTCTACTTTTCTGTCTTTTTTCAACATACAACTATTTTTAAAAAGGCTACAGTTTCGTTTCCGAGGACTAAAAAACTGCAACAAAAGAATTGGAAAGTGGGTGAGTGATTTATAAATTCGCACTGTTCACCTACTCGAGAGTTTTTGGCGACGGACTTCGAAATTTTAAGCCACGGTCAAGTGATGAGGACGACATCTGAGCTTTCACCCATCTCTCCTAATTACCACACCAACTTAAGAACAAATTTCGAAAAAGGGAGTTTTTATGACATAGTTAAAGAAATCACTCACATCGCGCGCATGCACACACACACACATAAGTGCTATCGTCCTAAGGGAAACAGGAAATTCCCATGGGGATGAAGTTATTCACTCGGTAAAAGCCCGTACAACCCCAGGGTAAGCGGAGAGGAAAGAAACAAAGAAGTCAAAGTAATTTCGAAAAATAATATTGGAAGTGCTGATTTTGTTAAGAGAAGGGAAAATGTTAAACGAGAAAGCCATGATACGCACTCACGGGCCATGCACTCACATCGTACGTGTCACACCCACACAGAAGTGCTGGCGTCAGAAATAAAGGAGGAAATTAACATGGGGATTAAGTTATACCCTCAGTAAAAGCCTGTGCAACGCCGGGAAGGGTCAGCTAGTATATATATATATATATATATATATATATATAAATAAAGACTTTCGTGTGATGCTGTAATACATTAATCTATACATGGATCTTAAAAGGTTGAATTTAACTCAATAGAAGCGCCAAGAACGATTTGCTTAAGCTTCCCTCCCTGCCATATAGCGCTTAGTCAAAAAAGCCCCTTCCGTCATGAATCATGATGTTGTAAATAAATTTTTCCAGTAATTTCCGGAGACCTTCCTATGGTCATGACATCATTAAAAATGATGCCAACTGAAATAGAACTACATAATACATGAAAAAGTACAGTTTTACAATTTGAGCAATGAGTATGAACAGTTGTATAATTTGTACAACAGTAGTAAAACTAAAATTTATTTATCGATACAGATTGCTGGAGTGTTAAAAGCAAACAGTTATGGGAGGACATTATGTTTAATCAGAACAATTCTTGGACATCACGTGCTGTAGATAATTCGGCAAATATGTTAGGGCTCGGTCGGGATGTTCAGCATACTGTAACAAATTAGCGTGGGGGGAAAAGCAGCGGGCAACTCCAATTATTTGAATAGAAACAGATTTATTAATCGACAAAGCAGATAACTACACAAAGCCAAATCAATATACATACACACAAATACATATTAAAACCGATTATTTACAGTGGTTGAAAAAGCACTCGTTAATGGTAATTAACGTCTCGTTGTTTTCTTTGCACTATCATTTTTTCGCCAAATTTGTCCTCAAGAGTGATGGAGTTGTCAATTCTAGTTTGTATCTTCAAGGTTTGCTATAATCTTATTTTTCAAGGTCACGCTATGATGCGATTTTTCCTTAAAAAACTCAATTTTCTACAAGCATTGTATCACTGTACAGCAAACAACATACGTGTCATGCTTCAATATTCTCCAGAACTTCCGTAAAATCATATTTAACCTATATAAATAATAACACAATTCTCCCAGTAGATCGAATTTAAACTCTTTGGCCAAAGTTAAAAAAAAGCCCTAAATTGGTCTTTTTTTACCCCAAAACTTAAGAAGCTTTGGACGGACGAAATTTTCAAGCTACGTGAAAGTGGTGAAGCTTCTAGAGAATAGCCCTCCATATGTAAATGAATAAATGTATACTAACGTTTAAATTCGCTGCGTATAAATTTTCATTCCAAATCGCCTGGATTTTCCAGACAGTCCAATATTTCTGTATAACAGCAAACCATTCGAATATACTTCCCAGGAAATTTTGTTTTATTTTATTTTAAATAATAAACTAAGAGGGAGGGGCCGTAAGAATGGTTTAACTGAATGGGAGTTATTGTTCATCTGCACGTGAGCATTTTCCGCTGTAAATATCGAAATAAGTCTCCTTTTCGGAAATGTTATTAAAGTTTACTTCCTATAATATAAAGAACATGATACCACAGAGATCTGGTTGACACGAAAGTATTCAAATAGTGATTACATTCTTGCTTATACATATTTAATTTTGTTCATAACTGTTTTGTAGAATCTTTATGAATAGAGCTAATTAGTGTTAGAAAACTTTATATATATATATATGAAATAGACGTGACCGTTGAAATGTTATTTCTTAATATGGGATTGATGAGGCAGTCTTGAGGTTAATCTTGTTTATTTTACTCTGAACATGAAGACACACAGATAGACGGAATCACAAATAAACACACACCACACAAACACAAAGCACACACCAAGCTGTAGCCGGCTACATGTTGATATGGACAAATACAGAAGCGAAAGAGAGGGAAGTGGCTCCAGGAATCTTAGTTTTTATAGGCGGCTCAAATCGCATGATCTGAGTGGGTAGCTAGGTGTAGTTTAAAATATTCTCGTTAGGCGGCTGGCTAATTTATTATTAAAATGTGGGCCCTGAAGGGATGGACTAGATAATTAAAGGATATTTAAAATGATTATATTTCTGGGAATTATTACATTTCCCCCTCCGCAAGACACGTGTGTGCGCTGGGGCCCTTAGTACACACCCGTGTCCTACAGAGATATTAATTTTAAAATTGAAATTTGGATTAACATTTATTTTAAAATTTCCCTTCACTTTAACACATGAAAATTATTTGGAAAAAGGAGAATATGTGGTTATAAAAGTATGAAACAAATATGCATTAATAAATTATAAATATAAAATTGCACAATACAAATATATCAAAATAAGATTATTAAATACCTAAAATAAAATGAAAACAGAAAATAAACTTTAAAAATAATTGTAAATGACACACATCCTGTAAAAGTATTAGTTGAAACAAATGAAGTTAGTTCTTTCTAGTTGCCTTGCCCAAGTTAGCTAGACTTTGCAAGGTTGAGACGTGTCCGGACACTTGAAGCTGTAAATATGATAGGCAAGAGGCTTCAGTAGAAGGATATTGTATCTTGTTTGGAATATGTGAAACACCAACAGGGTTCCCTGTACACTGGGAATCAGAGTTTAAAGGTGAGTCATATATTGAAATGGAAGTTGTCACAATATTGGGTTTTAAAAGACAATGGTATGTAAAAGGAATTGTCTGGTGCAAATACTGCATGGAGACGATAGTTTTGAAACAGTTATGCACCACCTTGTTGAATATGAATTAACAAAAATACATTTTAAAAAATACAGAAGGCAAAAAAAATTAAAATATAAACATTCTTTTTTTAAACAGATCTAAAATTGCGTATAAGAGCACTGAGGATGAAAAGAGGCTGAAAAGAAACAAATTAGGAGGTTGACCCACGCCTTACACAATCCATAAGACAAGTTTTCCTTCTTATCGTGTATATGCTGCACAATAACTTCAAAAACAAAAATTTCCCAAGACTGGAAATTGTAAGTCGACCAAAGAGATTTTTTTAAAACTATTTTTAACATTTTTATTTATATAAAACTTTTATTCTGACAAAGGGTACAAGTTTGGAGGCAATAGTATGTTGACAATCAAAGGTATTCTTCCCTTGAGGTACTCACTATGAACAATCATTACAAAACCTTTATTATTTATTATTTCTTCTAAATGTAAACATTTGCTTATTTATTAGTATTTTCTCAGCCTAAGTGCTCTCAAAACCCTTATTATTTCAAACACATTAAAGCTATTGATTGCATATCATAAAAATTGTATCATTCTAATAAAGAGTAAATCTTGTAATAACCAAAAATTCTTCAAACCACATTATAAATATATCAAATGTGTGTGTTTGGTATCAACATAAAATTCTCAAAATAAAAATATCAAAACTTTGGTATTAATTCAGTAAAACACTATAAAGTTATCAATTCTCATATTAAACATCAAAAGCAAAAATATCATTATGAAATATATCCATTTTATCTTCAAAACAAAATGTAGCATTAAGTAAATTTAACCTAAATCTTCAAAAGGTAAAACTGAGATCCCTGGAAACGTTTTTTATATAAAACGGTAAGTTTATAATAACATTCACAATAATAAGTACGTGGAGTTGACTGCCCAATCAATTAATTTAAATACAATCGAAAAATAAAAATAATTTGTTACACATATATTGAAAAAACATTAGAATAAACCATAATAAGAGTACTACAAGGTAGGGACCGAATAATAAAATAAAATAAACGACAGGGGGTCAGACCCATAAAATATTGAAAAGAAACACTGGGGTAGAACCAGACACATAAGAAAAATTGCTTTGGTATAACCAGGTTTATAAAAAAAATGCTGGGGTAAAACCAGGCTTATATATAAAAAAATTGCTGGGGTAAGACCAGGCTTTAAATAAAAAAAACTATATTGGTATCACTACCCCATACTACACCATTTCATATGGAAAACTTTAAAACATAAATATTTTCAAAATATCTAAACCATAAATTAAAATCATTGTAAGATTCTGGATCAAAATAAATTATTACAAATAACACTTTAGATTTGTTTGCAAATTATCAATAGCATATTATTTACAATATTGCTCTTAAACATTTTAAGATTAATTATTAAAAACCAGTAAGGAAAAATATACAATCAATTTAGAATTTCCAGATAATTTCAAATGACAGAACAAAAATGCATGGTTTATTGTATCGATGAAAACTTCAATCTCTTAAACACACTAATCAAAAATTGCTGAGCGCATCATTTAACATTTACGTTTTAAAACATACACTTGTAGCACTTAAGATGTAATCCAATCTGGTTTTCAACACACTGATAATAAAAACTTTTTCTTCTTTCACAATCTCGCGCACTTCGAAAATAATTTGAAAATAATTTTTTTTTCTTTTTTACATATTTGCAGACCAAATTTGAGGTTTTTGCACTGTGGCGAAAAAAAAAAGGAATTTCCCGTTAATTACGAATGGAACGCTTTTTCACATAACTTTTAATTTTACCAAAACACACATCTCGCGCACTTCAAGTTTAGAAAGATTTTTTTTCATTTGAACCAGAACTGTTGGATGAATGGACGAAATTCACGCCAGACAGATGCCAAGCGGGGAATCACGTGACAACTTTGCCAACATTTGCACGTGTTTTTTATTCCCGTGTTAAACCTGTACACTAAGTTGTTGACATTCTTGTGCTGTAATTTTATCTAACTAAAATATATGACATCATTATATTTTATGAATTATTCTAGTTTTTATATTTGTTAGGAAAAATTCTTAACAACTTTTTTGTAAAACTTCTGTTTTATTCTTATTATTTATCTAATTAGGTATTCGTCCGCTCCAACTAGTGTTAGATCGTATATTTATGTATAGTTCTCTCTCTCTCTCTCTCTCTTGATACACTTAGATTAGCTGCTAGTTATTTTAGTTCTTAATTAATTTTGTAGTTCTTTATTTTATACTTTTGCGCAAGAATGACTCACAGTATAGGAACAAAACCCCTTCTTTTAAAAAATTTCAATTTATGTGAAGTTCTCCGATATAGCGAGAAATTTTCCAGTGCCACTGGAAATCAAAATGTCACTACCAATGTTAGGAAAGGATTGAAACTATATGAAACCAAGTTTGTAAGCACCATATCGTTTACTGAGCCTGATTGCTCAGTGCATGATTATTTCTTTATCACAGGCGTTGTCAAAGCAGAGATGAAGAAATGAGTAAAATACAAGCCATCTGTTCAGATCAGAACAACTTCTGAGGTAAGTTATAAATTTTCTGTTTTAATTTAGATACCTTTTGAAAGTATTATGATTGCATTGTGGGCTATTTGCTTATGTTTGCTTTAATATAACTCATTGTTTTGAAGTACAAAATAGGTTTTTAATAATATTAACATAGGTTTTTTTTAATAATATTTACATTGTTATATTTATTGAATTATAAGTTGATTCTAAAAGATTAAAAGTAATTACAGCTATTCAAATTTAGCAGCTTTTTAAACATCTGTAAAAGAAATGTAAATGGGCAAATTTATATATATATATTTAATAGGTTCATTATCAATGATAAGTTTATAATTTGAGTCTTATTTTTTAGAGTAGCATTGAATATCTCAATTACATTGTTTTCTATTGTAATGAATATACATTATTAAGCTTTTGTCATTATATTGATATTGCTATTTATGAGTAAATCTCCTAATTTGATTCCAACACGTTAAATGTAAAGGCAAGTAATGCCTAACCATTTTGAAAATGAAATGTTAATTTTTCAATTAAAACTTGAATTTAGTGCAGAGTAATATTATGTTTACATTAAGATTCTCACAAATTTTTACTAATTTTTCTGATAAGGTATATTATTTTTAAATCAAATACTTAATGATGTGTTTTTATATAAAATAAACTGTTAATTTTCATTTTTTTAAAATTCTCATGCATATAATTTAATTATTTAAATTTTAACTTATGGTCTTTTGATAAAATTATTGAATTTAAACTAAGCCGTAAATTAACTTGGCACAAATTTTTCAACATTTGTAAATCAGTAGACAAAAATGGTAATACCGAAAACTTATATAAGTTTACGATCTTATTTTAGAATTTATTTCTTTAATATTTAATATCTTTTTTTAAATTTTAGGTTATAAGTGCAGCATGCACTTGTCCTGCTGGGGAAATATTTTTTATTTGTAAACTTTTTTTCTGATCACCCCTCGTAATTATGGATGTTTCAGAAATCATTCTGCTCAAATGAACAGCAAACGTTGGTGTAGTGACGCTGTGAATACATCTGTCACACAGAAGAAAACAAATTAGTTCCTAACATCAGAATTAAGCAGTTATCTTATCCTTTGCCACATATCCTTTCTCTTTATCAATGGCTTGCTTCAAATGAACTTTTGAAAAGGTGCGTTAATTGCAGAGCCCAAAATGCTAATGAAAGTTTGTACAACATGATTTGGTCAAAGTGTCCAAAGAAGCTATTTGTGTGTAAGGACAGAGTTACACATGCCGTAATGGAAGCAATTTGTGAATTCAACAAAGGGACTCTACGTACTGTAAGAGAGATCCAAAAAGCCTTACATATACCTTTGGGGAAATGTTCGCATGATCTTGGTGTGATGCTCGAATCCCGTAAAAGATTATTTAGAATCAGACGGAAAAACACCAAATACCAGCATGCACGCAAATTGATTTAAAAAAAACTATTTTAAAAAGAGAAATATTAATTAAAAAAAGGAAGGAGTTACATATAAAGCAGGATATTTCTGAGGTATTATAATACTGTATTTTTTTAAAATTTGTTTTTGTAAAATGTGTGCATGTAAATATTTTATATTAATAATTTTATAATTTCAGTTCTTTTCATCATATGTTTTTCATACAAATATATCGTTTAAATATTATGTGAAGCAAAAGATTTTAAAACTTCTGTTACAACAGAAATTTTTTTTAACGTTTTCTTGATATTTATGTGCAATTATTACTGTGTAAATTTTTTTCATTATTTAAAAAATTTTAATTTGTAAAATTTTGTGAATAATGTATGCAAAATTACACCTCATATTGTTTTATTGAATATAAACATTATATGAAATGCTTTCATGAATTGCATATTTTATAATAGTATGGCTTGCCAGTGTCGGATATTTGAAATGATCCTGTAATATTTTGTGGTTTGATTTACCAACCAATACTATAAAAAGTTCTTAAATTTTTTCCTTTGTACTTATATGCCCGTTCTTCACACGGGTGTGAATTTATGTATATCAAACATGTTGTGAATGAATTTTCTCATTTTTTCCAGTACTTCCGTATTTACAGATGAAAAGTTACAATTTTCTATAAAATATATTATATTTACATCAAGTTTGCCTACCTACATTTAAAATTCAAATTAATAATTTATTTTATTGTCGGTCAGTTCTTTGATGAAAATGAATTTTATTTTTACAATGTATTGCATATAAAGACTTAATACATATAAAGATATCTGAAATGATTCTACAAAATATAACATTCTCCATTTTGTGACTGTCTGATTTACTTTGTAATTATCTTTTAAAAGTGGAAATTTTTTTTAGCAATGACTTTTTATATATAAAGAGTAAAAGTTAATTAAGTACTTGTAATTAATTTATTTTATTTATTAAAGCATATTGTTAATTCAATAATTTATTTTTTACTGTTTTTTGTTGATAAAATCAAAAGAATCAATTGTTGTCTTGAGGTATGATACGAGTTGGGGGACTTTCGACGATGGACGCCCCCCCTCCTGAAAATTTTGTGTGTGTGCATCACTTAGCACGTTATAAAAAAAACTCGGCAGAGGAATTTAGATGAAACTTCTGTAACACTGTCATATTGATACATTTATTTCACAAATAGAAGATAGATTTAGAAGTATGCCAAATATTAATTCTGATTTCAAAACCTGCGAAAACACACAAGATATATTGCAATACATGCTAAATAACTTAGTTATTTCTACATGTATTAACGATTTTAATATTTTTTTTTAAAAGTTGCAGTTACTATAGCAAGTGCTTAGAGCTCTTTAAGCATATTAAAAAGTTACCTTAAATCATGCATGTGTACAGAAAGCTTAAATGCGCTTGCTATATTAAGCATCGCTATAAAAAATTGAAATTTTTGTAAAAATATCATTACATAATACAGATGTGCATGGGTATGCGACACTTGGATCACAAATTAATATTAATGCAAGTATAAAACGATATTAAAAATTCACACATTACAATTTTTTATAACAAATTCAATAACTTTTTTTTCTTTATATGAAGTGCCTATAACACACGTTGATCTACTTTATTTAAAAAGTTTTCTTTGTTCATCTCATAATAGAGTGAGTTTTCATGAAAGTTTTTGATTAATAATAAATATTTATCCATTGAAAATGAATTTTATTCATACAACACAGATGGAAAAAACACAATACAATATATATATGAAAAGTCGCATAAATTTCCATTCATAATTAAATTAAAAATGTATCATGTAAACAAAACAAATATTTCTGTACAATTCAAATTATGAATAACATTTAAAAATATGTGAATTTAAAAAAACAGTGAATCACAAGATTGTTGCGTTAGATTTAATTGGCATAAGTCACTTTGTTTTTAAAGCTAAAAAGTACCCTTTTTAAAATATACTTTTTTTGATATACAGTCAAAATATAATTTATATTAAGTTGATTCTGAAAGTAAAAAGTCAGTTAAACCAGCTATGACTTAAGATTTTAAATTTTTTCAAAGTTATAAAATGCTGAAATTTAAAAAATTTTTAGTCATTTTACGAGACGCATGTTTAATAGATTGTTGTGAACTTAAGTTTGTGTGGATTCGAAAATCTGTTTCATTGTTTTTTTTTAAATTATTAATTTTAAAGGGAATTTGAAGAACGTGGTATTTCTGCAGTTTTCTTTATGTTTGCAGTTATTGCAATTAAATGCTGCGCAGTATGTCATTTTTGAACATAAAAAAAGAAGGAAGTAGTGAAGTAAGAATTAACTATATAAAAGTAACAATAACAAGTACGAGAGAACAAGTTCAAAACACTTAGATATTTTGTTCGATATTAAAAAATGATTTTTTTTCCAAACACTAATCGTTTTTTTTTCTTGTGAAGCAACGATTTAAGCAAAATAAGACGTTTTAAAAATTATAATGTTAAACTAAAGTAACAAAATATTCGTAGCTATAACAGTTAACAACCGGCAGCGTAATCACGTGACACGGTTTTCACGTGATCGTGTCGTCACATGAATTTAGTCCATTGTAGACTGATTTTTTTAACATATTGATGATATAAAACTTTTTTCTTTTACTGCTGGTGCATATTATTGCAGATTATGAAGATTAAGATTTTCAGACTAAACCCAAATCGGAAATATTTTCTGTACACGGAGCAGGAAAACGGGGAATCCCCGCATGTTGAACGTTTGTTCTTGCTGTATCCCGTCAGAGCGTGGCAAGAGGTAGGGAAGATTCTTTTAATTTCTTTCCTACGCAGGAAAATATCCTGCCGACTATTGAAATAGACGTGGCCGTTGAAATGTTTTCTTAATAATATGATTACTATTGTTGATGGTATCTTTGGCTGGTATTAACGAGGCAGTTCTGTGATTAATTAAAACTATTTATTCCACATCTTAAGCACATAAAACATTACAAGGACGACACAATACACACCCCCAAAACAAGCTGCAGCCGGTTACACGATGATGCAGACAAAATACAGAAGCGAAAGAGAATGGTCTCCAGGAATCTCGGAGTATATATAGGCGGCTCAAATCACATGTGATCTGAGTGGGTGGATAGATGTATTTTTAAAATACTCTCGTTAGGTGCTGGCTCACTTATTACAAAAATGTGGGTCCTGAAGGGATGGACCAGATAAATAATTAAAAGATTATATTACTGGGAATTATTACATATATATATATATATATATATATATATATGCCTTTCATATATGGTCTTCATTCAGCTATCTATCTACAAGTCCTTTCTCTGAGAGAGACCGACACCAAAGTGAAAATCCAAGTGGCTTACACTTATGTCTAGATGTGTCGAAGTACCTTTCTTAGTTATCAAAAGCTAATTAGCTTACTTAAATGCTGATGCTGATATCTTTATATGTAAAAATTACGTGTCACAGTATTTGTACACGATGGACTCCGAAACTACTCAACCGATCATAATATAATTTTGCGTACTATGGGTCATTTCGTCCAACTTAAAACATAGGATAAATTTTATTTCAATTAAACACGCCATAACTTTTTTATTGCCGAAAATGTAAAGAATCTGGAAAACGAGAAAATTTGCAAAATGTCGCAAGTTTACGTGTTTGTGGAAGCAGATATTGTAAACCAAGATGCACGAAAAGTAAATGCCTAGCGTATTTTGGAGCGTGGAATCTGAATTTCGAATTGGTTTCCAATAATACCTGTAACTTTACCGGATAATGCCGGTCGACCGTATTTTAGACACACCGTTTCAGGGGATTATCTTAAAAGCCTTGGAGTGCGTAAATATGTTCTCTGGCGTATTTCAAAACGAGTAGTCCGAATATGATATCCAATCTGAGAAATAACTGTAACTTCGCCGGATAATTCAGGACGACCGTCTATTACGCAAAATGTGGCAGGAATCTTGGAGCGGGAAAAGTGCGTTTCTGGTGTAATTTGGGATGGTGAACGAGAGTCTGAAATCGAATTTTAGAAAGTCCAGTAACTTGACTAGATAATGCTAGACGTCACTAATGTCCCTTCCAGGAACTGAACTTGTCGACTCAGGGTCACCACAAGTAATCTCCAGTTGCATCTGGGGCGGGAAACGATAATCTGTGAAATCAGGTTTCAGAAACTCCACTAAACTTGCCGCATATTGTCCGAATCAAGTGAAAGGACACATCATTGGAGTACCTTGTCCCTATTTTCATTCCCTCTAGCGACTGAACTTGCACGCATGGAGCATCAAAAGTCAGTTCTGTGTGCGTTTCATGGTGTGGAACGAGAATCTGAAATCGAATTTCAAAAGTTCCGATAACTTTACCGGATAATACCGGTCGACCGTAATTTAGACACGTCGTGGCAGGGGCTTACCTTAAAAGCATTACGTCGTGAAAACTTGATCCCTGACGTATTTGAAAACGGATAATCTTAATATGATATTCAATCTGAGAAAAGACTGTAACTATGCCGGATAATTCAGGACGACAGACTATTACGCAAACCGCAGAAGGAGCTTACCCTTAACGCTTGGAGCGGGAAAAGTACGTGCCTGGTGTAATTTGAGAAGGTGTATGAGAGTTTGAAATTGAGTTTTAGAAATTCCTGTAACTTTTGCCAGATGAAGCCGGAGGTACGAAATAGTCACGGACAGTAGCACTAGACCAATTTGTCGACGTAAAGACGGAAAAAATGGGTGTTGGACGTATTTTGGGACTGCCAACCCGAATATTCTCAATCCAATAACTACGTCAAATAATGCCAGACGAACGTATTTTACGCGAACCGTGGTAGGGGCTTGTTTTAAAATTCTTCAGGTGTGAGAAATGCTTTTCTAGTGTTTTTCTGGGTTGGGGGAACAAGAATCTGAAATCGATTTTTAGAAACTCCCGTAACTTTGCCGGATAATGTCGAACGACCGTAATTCTCTCCTTCAGGGGCAGAACTTACATGAGTAGGGACGTTAAAAGTGGACACTGAACTTTTCAGGGTGGGGATCGAAAATCTAGATTCGGATTTCAAAAATTTCCCAAACTTTTCTGGTTGTCACTGGAATGAGGTTGAATTGCTTTGCATTCGAGTCCTACCTCCGGATTTTTATTCACTATAGCAATTATACTTTCAGGCGCAGACTTGCAAAAATACTATTGTAATAGGAAATTACATTGGCAAATGCATCTTCAGGCATTGTTGTCACTTTGTTAGATGGCGAAAAACTGTACATTCCGCATCAAGCTGCCATTGGACATTCATAAGATACAAGATGCAATGTGTACCATTGAAAACAAGAGTGAATTGGCAACAGTTTTGCAAGTGAATTCAATCCTGATCAGGGATAGGTGTATCCTGACGCATAAAGCTTCACTAAATGCATTGCATAAAGCTTGAAAGATTTAAAAGGCAACGAGAAAATATTCGGTGTTGTTGTCGTACTACTGTCTGGTGATTTACAACAGACAAACAGTCATTCATCGCTCTACTTTTCTCACGAGATTAACGAACAATTAATTTATGGCGAAACGTGGAAACACTTCGATTGACCATAAACACGCGAGTACATTTGCTAGATGATCAATTGGAGCGAATATTTTCTAACCAACTGTTGAACATTGGAAACGGTGAAGTAGAACTTCATCCCAATACACAGTGCATGAAATAGCCAGACAATTTCTGTACTGGTCTTCAGACAAAAATTAAATGATTAGGAGTGTCTTTCTGGATATACTGTATAGTTATCTAGATAATTATTGCCTCTGTAATCCTGTTACTTAATCAGAAAAAAAATGTTGATACTGTGATGAAATAAACTTCCAGATAGAGATTTGTTGACAGGTGATTTAATGCCTTTTAAACCAATCGACACTACTGTTGATGAAAACAAAACCGTAAATTTTCCAACCGAGATTTTGAATTCTCTAGATGTATCAGGAATTTCATCACACAATCTTCGGTTGAAGATTGGTTCACTGGTTATTCTGCTACGTAACCTTAATTCACCTAGATTATGTAACGATGCACGTTTGATCATCAAAAGAATTACCGGGAACTTTTTGAAGCAATCATTTTGACAGTAAAGTTAAAGCGACAATTCGGTTCTGTTGCCACATATTCCACTGATACCTTCAAAATCTCCCTTTAAAAGGCTTCAATTCCCGATTCGTGTGGCTTTCGCGAGGATCATAAAGAAATCTTCAACCCAAACCATTTGATGCTTGGACAGAAAATCCATGTTTCTCGAATAGGCAACTAGATGTTACATGCTCACGTGTGTGGAAACCGTTGAATCTATTGGAGTGAGCTAAAGACAGGTGAAGTGGCGCGCTTATCCGAAGGACAGATCCCGGGACCTTTGGATCCAAAACTGAGTAACTTAACCCTACACCTAAATGATCACCAGGGTGTGGAGGTTGTTACTGGCTTATATAGATTATATCGCTACACTCTCCCGTACCAGTGAGTTGGTTAGGCAAACGAACGATATAGTTGTTAATGGGAGAGGTCAGATTTTGAAGTAAAAGTTCTTTACGCCCGCTTGATTTGGGGGATAAGCTGGTGAATGCTTGACGAGAGCGTTACGAAAAGTGGAATCGGGCGAGGCGAACGGACGTACGCTTGATTTGGGGAGGGAGTGCGTGCGAGAGTGCGAATTGGACTTGTGGCTTTTATATCCTATTAATAAATAAGGTTTACCCACCTACTGTAATTATCAAGGTATTAGTCTAGTGAAAAGGAAAATTTTCATTGAACACATTGTCAACAATATTTACTTAAAATTTTTTTATTCTTTCATAAAAGCCTCCAGGACAGGAGCTCTTCATTTCCTACCATTCTTTCATAATATTAGATTTGTGTTATTGCTAGCACATAATTTAGCATTCGTAATATATGTGTGAAAATGCCATTACATCAAACAATAACATAGTTGTTATAAAAATACGCGAAATCATACAAATACTAAGATAATAAATTTCTATTAAAATCTACTCTGGCGCCATCGTAGTTCTATCAAATGTTATATAAAATTATACACAGCTGAAATACACAGTTAAAATATCAGATGATAGATATTAATAAAATAAAATTATTAATAATATGAGAACGTTTTATAACATTTATACACTATTCAACACACCAGACAATTTTCATATCCATTATAAGAATATAAGAAGATAAAAATATAAGAATATAAGAGCTCTTTTATTAATTTCGATTCGAAAAGTGCACTTATCTCTAGAAAGAAATCTATCATCACTTCTAATTATTACTTTTCAACAATTCATACAATTTAGTGTAGAAAATCTTTCACAATATTCACTTTTACTTAGAATCAACACATAAAATGCTTTAAATCTCTCCGTAACATTATAAATTTATTCATTTCATAGACAAATTTTTCTCTAGCATTTCACATTCAGTAATATAATTTACATCATACTAATACCAACACATCCCTCTGAAAAATCTGCGTGATCAAATCACAGATGTTCAGGGATGCTAATATGAAGACAATAAGAGGTATACAAATCAAACTAAATAAGTTTGTCCTTTTAATGTTTCAAGACATATACAAAATCATAATGATTAAATTCTCTTCTATCCACTATATAATTTCCCAAAATAAGCTTCAAGTTGTTAAATTACTTTAAATTTAGACAAGAAAATTTTGAGAAACAGTAAACCCTGATATGTGGCCAGCATATCAAAACACACGAATTCAAAGTGAGAAAAATTTAATTTAAATTTAATAAAGTTACTGCTGAATAAAATAACTAACAAAATAATATTATTCAGTGGAGAAAAAGAATGCAATGTGACTTTAAATTTTTTTTCTCATCACAATCAGTACCATTATTATTAGTACATTAGAGTCTCATTTCTCTAATAATTAACTTAATATTTTTCAACCTTATATAACACGAACACTATCATAAATGATATAATTTATTTAACTATTTAAAATAAAATAATGAAGAGCATTAAAATTTCGCAAAAATTTTATATAATGAGACACATACTTTCACTTTTAAAATATAAACACAATATCACTTAACACAAAATATACTCTAAAAAAATTGAATATCATTTACATTACTCTTCCTCTCCGAAAAGTCGTGTTAAAATAAACTCAGCTACTTCTGTATTACAAAAATGTAAACTAATAATTTCACTGGCCTCTATTTCTTACTGACAGAGATTTTTGGTTCACGGTAACCTGCATATTGTTTTGTCTTGATGTGATTTTTTAATTTTTTCGATGTTGCTCCTTCAATATTGTATTCGATGTCGGTTGAATTCACGGGATTATAGCATATCTTTCCACTTTTTCAAATGTCAAAACACACTTCTTCCCCCCCCCCACCACCACCATCAGAGCGCTTTTTACACTCAGGGCAAACTGGCCTCTTCAGCAAAGAGAGATCAGCGCGTTCGGCATTCCATAAAGTCCTTTAAAGCAATTTTCGTAATATTTGGCTGACTTGGCTTCGTTTTTTTTTTCATTTTTTAAAATCCTTCTTGAAAGATAATGCTGATATATAGGTTTATAAAAATTAATGGCCGGGGATAAAGAATCTGTTTAGGGCCATCTGTTCCTTGAAAGAAGTGGATACTACATTTAATACTTGAAGATGTAACGTATAATAAAGATTAAAAGTTGTGTAGGGAACTTAATATTAGGTCTAATTTAATCAGCCTTACATTTAAACACACACACACACACACACACACACACATATATATATATATATATATATATATATATATATATATATACATATATATACAGGGTGTCCAGCCTTAATGTGACGCAATAGTTAATTCCCGAACCGTTCGGTTTAGATATGCACTTCCAATTTGAAAAATGTTTTAAAAAAGGTAAAAAAATGTTTTTACGTGCTTTTCGAACCAAAGAACCCATTTACAAAAAAAGTACAAAAATTAATTTTTATACGGTCCCCAGGTCCTATCACTTATATTTAGAAAAAGATGCAGTACACAAAAACAAAGTAAACACAAAAAAATTCATTTTATTACGATAAAAACTGATCGAGTTATGCCTACATAAATTTGAAGCATCTGAGTTGCTCAGAAAAGGGGTTCGTATATAAATTGAATTTAGAGAACAGTAATTAACTATCTACAGAAAGAGCAAGATAAAAACATCGTAGTAAACATCATAGATTGACAGTTTGTATTGCTGTATGACAAAAAAATAAAAGTCAAATTAAAGAAATATAACTTGTACCGAAGAGATTAAAAGAGCTTGTTTTAACAAATAGCAGCAAAATAATACAGGATTTGCCGTTCAAATTATAGCCTAATGCGGAATGTTGAACCAATCATGAATCAGGGGCTTTATTATATCAGAATGACCAAATTAACTTAAATAATGGTGCACGAGGTGTGGCACAATACAAGGGAATACGGCTATGACAACTCCTAGTTTTATACTAGCGTTGAACAGCGCGGATGTGTTCAGCGGGTGTACAACAAGATGGATGTCTTCGAGTGGGAAATTTAATGGCATAAAGTCTTGCCGCCTCTCTCTTATTTCGATTACACTGTCTATAAAACAGTACCATTTTGCAGTATTCTTCGTTTGTATACATCTCGTTCTCCCGTACTAGAATTCGTAATATTAGAATACGACTGTTTGCAATTGCAAGCGACTACACAACAGATTTTTAACGTTCGTCATGATCAGCAAAAACGCAGAAAATCAGACAGTATATAAGTCTATTTTTTTGGAACTGCTTTTGAAATGTTTTCTTCGTCCAAAATATTTTATTTTTTCTATGTTTTACACGTACACAGAATAAATTTTATTTCTTAAATACTCAATTATTGTAATATTAACGTATGTTTTTAAATTAAAAAAGATTTACATTGGAGTGACGTGCAAGAGCGAAAGTTTCCTGGCAGAGTTCCAACTAATTTCACTTTGGAGACTGCCCCTTACTAGCTTCTTGAACATTGCCAAAAAAATGGAAAAATGCATAATTTTTAAAGTTCCATAACCTGGCCAGTTTTTATCGTAATAAATTAAACTTTTTGTGTTTACTTTGTTTTTGCGCGTGCTGCATCTTTTTCTAAATATAAGTGATACGACCTGGGGACCGTATAAAATTTATTGTCTGGTTGTCTTACAATTTCAATTCTTTTCAGTTTGATCATGTTTATTCATCTCTCTCTTGTAGAGAAATTTCGATTATATATATATACACACACACTCAGGAGCCAAAACATTATGAACACCTGTCAATAACGAGTTGGCCCACCTTTGGTGCGTAACACAGCTTCAGCCCGCCTTGGCATGGATGCCACAAGACCTTGGTAGCTGGTCGGAGATAGATTGTACCAGATGCTTAAGCAACGGTCACGCAAATCCGAGATATTGCGAATTGGTGGTCTTTGAACTCTGAGCTGACGTCCCATGACAACCCAAATGTGTTCTACCGGATTGAGATCCAGTGAGTTAGGTGGCCAGAACATTTACTGGAATTCAGCATCATGTTCCTGGAACCACTCCAACGCAACTTTATCCTTGTGACACGGGGCGTTGTCCTGTTGGAACATTTCATTTCCAGCGGGAAAAACAGAGGCCATGTAAGGATGCAACTGGTCCGCAATGATGTTCAGATACACTGTAGCATTCATGGTCTGCTCTACCACAACCACGGGTCCTAGAGACGCCCAAGAGAACGTCCCCCAAAGCATAATATCGCCACCACCGGCCTGTGTATAACCTTCTGTACATTTAGGGAGCAATTGTTCGCCCGGAAGACGGCGTATCCTGACATGGCCATCAGCGTGATGAATGATAAACCATGATTCATCTGATAAGGCAACTCTCTCCCACTGATCCATGGACCAGTCGGGATGTTCCCGGGCCCAGCGCAGGCGCAGTTGGCGATGACGTTTGGTCAGCAAAGGCACACGAG
>BMAO01024560.1:194758-225705 GCA_019973975.1 Trichonephila clavata
GCAGATTAAACAAAACGAAACTTGGAACGAAAATTTATAGGAAATTTTTATTTTTGTCATCCCCCCCCCCTAATACAGAAAAAGTTTGTATTGTGTGTGTGCAATGACGTAACAAAAAATATTAAGCCACCCCCTCCCCGGTAAAGTCACATTTTGCCTATAATATTTTATAAATTGGTTAAATACGTGCTTGGCATCAGTCATGGTTTGGACCCCCTTGCGATGAGTGTGCGTACGTTACACCACTGATTGTGTTAAACATACAAAGAAAGAATAACACTTTTTTTTTACAAGTAGTTTGGATGTATTTTACGCGCATTTGTGAATACGTCCCTGCCTTAAAAATCTATAATTAGAAATTAAAAATAGGATCTAAGTATATTTCATTTATTTGAAATTTTTGCACTCCTGTTCTTTCTAAATTGTTATTAAAAATATTTTAAATAATAGTGAAAAATAATAAACAGTAAGATAAAAATACAAAACATTCCCCTTTACTTTATGCCCGTAAATCCTGATCGCGTAATGTTGGTCTGAGTAATTTCTGCCCAGGTTATGGGTTCGAGTCCTGGTAAATTTCAAAAGACCCTCCATATTAAGGTTCTGATTCGCATTAAATTTATATAAATTCCTCATCCTCGTTTTGGTGGGATGTAGACGCATCGCGAGTAGAATGTCAGCTCAGATGCCGTTGTCGTCATTTAAAATGTCATTCTCATGTATCTTCAAAGAACGAACTTTAATAAAATAATTCGTAATCTAACCTTTAATTTTAACTTTAAAATAAACACGTCACGTTTCCATCTTTTTGTTTCTACTTAAAAATACCTAAGCTTAGTTGAAAACTATTATTAAAATTCATCCCGATAGAGCAGAGTCCACTTGGCACTCAATAACCCGGCAGTCCGGATAACTCAGCCTCACCCTTTAGGTTGACAAATCCTGAAAATAGTTCCTGGATTTCCAGAAGCGGATGAAAATGACGTCGACCTGTGATTTCAAAACAATACTGAGCAAGCCATTATGTCTGATGCAGAAATTATTACTGCTGTCGCAGTTAACAAAAAAGTGCCGGTAAATGAGGAGGACGTTAACGTTGTTAACACCGTACAAACTCCTATAGTATCACATGGTGAGAGACTAAAGGTGGCCCTTCAGTATTTTAACAAGGTGCATCGGTAACGGACAATATTCCTTTGTCGTCTTCGTGAATCAGAAGCAGCAAAATACAGACTGCAGTACACACACACAGAGAGAGAGAGAGAGAGAAGACAACAGGATATTGGCATTTCTTTAAAATTAAAATAACCAGCCTTTATACAAAGTCGGAAACTTAATTTTCATTATATATATAGACAGCTTTTTACCTTCATAAAATATTTTTCTGAGATGTATCTGATCAGGTAAATTATTGTATTGTATGTATTCATTAATTTTCATGTTCATGTAGTATATATATATAAATGCTCTATCCTTTCATAAAGGACATACTTTTCTTTTGTATAAGGGTATTTGGGTAATAAGTGTAGTATTCTATTTTCCGAGGAAACACTCGTACTTATTCTTTGTACCCCACTCTCGTTAACATGGCATCTTCGCAAACTCGACCACCCCTTCGGTCCACATTATGTCAAGGTTTCGGGACTCTTCAGTGTTCTGTGTTAATTTTCAGTTATTTGAGTGAGGTCAATTCCACAAAGAGAATAAAAACAGACTGTAAAAAACTTCTTCAGGAATAAAAGCGGGAAAAGTAAAGATGGGATCATTCATCCACTTTGAAAGTACTTCCCTTTCTGGAGATTGCTTCGGGGGTTGAAAAGAGAATGCAGTCAGTAAAAGGGGCATTCTCGAAAAAATTTCAGCCGAGCAAACGATTTCCAAGTATTCTTGCGGAACACGCATTCTTCATATTCCCCTTCCTTTTGAAGTTCCATTTTTTTCGTGTCACCCAAAGAGTGGATAATTTTTGTGTGGAGTGTAAGGAGTGGGATATATAGTCTACATTTATACCCAGATATCACTAGGTGAGGCCCTTTCATTTGACAATTTTTTTTTTTTTACTCACTCAAACGGTTGCACAATTCTGATCTTTTTTCTCCGGATTAGAATTGGTTAGCGATGAGATATGACGATGTTAGTAACAGTTATATTAACATCTCACTGTTAAGCAACAAGAGGTCTATTGGCGACGGACTTCGTAATTTTAAACTTCCATGGAGTGCGACACCGAGCTTGCATTTCCCTCTTCTAACTTCTACACATTTTCAGATAAAAAGTGTTTCAATTTCCTTCAGTTCCTCGGTTTCCTTTAAATAGGTGCTTACCTAATGTACAAGGAATGTAATTTTAAATTAATGCTGTGATAACTTGAGAAGTACGTTTTTTTCCCTATAAAAAATTCTTTTTGTTTTGTTTATGCATACACTTTTCTTACTTTCTAGTTAACGCATTATAAAGAGCAGCAGAGTAAGTTCAACTGTAAAAAATAAATTTCAGATAAATTAAACAATTACTACTTTTTCAGCTAAATATTATGATACAATCAGTAATCAACGTTGCAAAAATAGAAATGAGAAATAAATTAAATACATGTCTTCACAAAATATTTGCTTAAACTAAAATATTTTGTTCTTTCTTTTCACGTGTGGATTAATTAAAAATTAAGCTAATATTCTTTAATCATGTGCTGTTAATAAAGGCAGAAAGCTCTCTAATAGAAGAATTTGGAAAATCCAAATTTCTGACGTATCAATTTGTACTAAAGCTCCTCATGAATTATCTAGTATAAATAAAAATATGAATCACAACTTTCAAAATATATTTGTGGCAAATTTAACATTATCTTTTTTTAAAATATGTGAAGCTTTAGATAGTATCTCACGCACGCTTTTTATTAATAACATTTTTATAGAAACTTTTTTTTATCCTTGCACATCTTTGAACAGCAGACGATTTAATGGTAACTTCTGAAACAAATATATATCGTTTGATCACTCCCTATGAAAATAATGATAGTTCTTTTTCAACTCGAAGGCAGACACAATAACTTGCACTGTCATTTTATAATTTAGACGCATCGTTCTGCTTACCTCTTTTTGCTGACGTTCTACATTCCCATTTTGTTTTGTTTTGTTTTAGAATAATTTGCTTTGGTTCTTGCAATAAAGTAATAATTTAACTTTCGAATTCTATAGTAAAGAGAGCAATTTAATAAAAAAGGCTGAGTTTTTGTGATCGGTTTTTCGTGATTTGAATGCAGTTCATTAAACGTGAATGTTTTAAACACAGAAATTCTAAATTTCTAATTTAAGGATTTTTTACTCAAATCCAATGAAATTAAAACTTTTCTGTATTAACCTTGATCTGGGTCAAAAGGTAACTAGAATTAATACAGACCCTTCTATTTTGAGAGCCCTCGCTCTTGAAGTATTAAATATTCTTTACCCTGAACCAGAGTGGCATCGGATCTTTACCGATGGATCTCTTTTACCTGATAGCCCTAATGCAGGTGCCGGAGTTTTCCCCGAATTTTTTTTTCTTTCTACTTCCCTATGGGATGAGGTACTACGTTTTACGGTGAGATTGTTGCGATTCGCATAGCTATGTTACAGCTGTAGTACCTCTTGGAAAAATTTACAAGAGCTGTTATCGTCAGCGATTTCGAGCTGCTCTGTTGGCTATTGTTTCTGATAACAATTCCATAACACAGAACGTTTTGGATTGTCGTCATGATCTTAAACCCCCCCCTCTCTCTCTCTCTCTCTGGCATCCCTTGGGAAAACTATAGTCTTTCAGTGGGTTCTTACCTACTCTGGAGCTCCAGGTAACAAGAAAGCTGACTTCCTGGCTAAAAAGGGTGTTCTTGTCATGCAGAAAGTTTCTCGTTCTGTGTCCTTTTATTCCATTAAAAATCTTATTAAAAGATCAATCAAAGGCTGTGATCAGGAAGGCCTCTAAAACCGTATTTCTCACAAGTCTTGAAGGAATGCTATCCAGAATTTGCGTAATGACCCAATGCTTAGAACGGTCGCTGAATTTCGCCTAGCCACTGGACATGACTGCCTGCGAAACCATCTGTATAAAATATATATATAAAAGTTGTTCCTTCCCCGATATGCATCTCTGGAGAGGTCATGGCTCCGCACATCTTCTACACTTTCTCTGCACAAGATGTTTATCGCCGAGCTTTACTGGGATTTTAGAGATATGTTAGATTGATAAAATCTGTTTCATCCTTTTGTATTTTTTCTCTTCTTTGTACTTTCTGTAACTGTTCATAACTTGCCATTAGATTTTTAAAAAAAAAAGATTTTTTACTCTAAAAAAAATATTTCTCAGAATTACCGAGTCCAAAGCCGAAACCATGAATTAAATTAGTCACGCAGGATTTATTTCCAATTTTAAATTTATTTTTAAAAACTATAAACACACCACACTTACGCACATAGAACTTATATCGTAAATATTTTTTTATATTGACAACAGTTTAGCATATTTTGCATTTTTTAAAATGTTTTTATCAGCGGAAAAAATTCAAATCGTACTAAGACACAGCATAGGGGATATATGTGACAGACTTCTTAATTTTAAGACAAAGTCAGGTAACGAGAATGAAACTTGATCTGGCATCTCACACTAAAAAACTTCCACATCACAACAATGTGAGGGTATATTTTAAATGCAATAGTCCCTCTACATGGTTAGCTTGAGTACCTAAAAGTTATATATTTAAAGCACGCTTCATAACACAATATAACTTAAAAAGCAGCTAGTTACAATCTTTTTTTAAAAAATAAAATCTGTTAAAGTTTACAGACATTGTTTAAAAAAGAAATTTAATGCGAATCATTTTAAATAGTTGATAAAAAAAATTAATTTCAATTGAAATGAGTTTTCTGTATCTGATAAGAGAAGTAATGTATTTAGTAAAGAAGGAAAAGAAAGTTTTATATAATACTATTTAGTAATATTAGATTTTTATTAATATGTAGATATGTAGTATTAAGAAAAGTCTAAGTAAAATTAAAAGAGAAAAAGTGCAAAACCACTATTTATATTTCTATGTAACAAAAACTGTAAAAGTTTCAAATTATAAAACGCCCCCCCCCCCGAAATTTTTTGATGAACACCTTCACATATATAATATTACTAGCTGTTACCCGCCCGCTTCGCTGGGTATTTCATGATGTTTTATAAATTTTTACTGCTTATATATATGTATAAATTATTGATATCTAAGCATTAAGAATTCGATTGTATTGAAAAATATACTTATACCTTTAACTGTCGCAAAAAAAAGGGCAGAACTCATCTAATTTGTATTTTCTAAAAATCTCTAAAATTGAAGTATAGAATGATGTTTGCTCTTTCGTAACCCAAAAACCAAGTGGATTCCCGCAAAACCAATTTTTGGTGGATCTCTACTCCGTAAATTGAACATGCAAGCCAAATTTCAAGTCTAAATCTAACAGAAAAAAGCAAAAGTTTTACTATCAATATCCCCGTAATCCCGTTGAGAGCCGTTTTCCAAAATAACCGCTCTTAGAGGATTTCAATTCAACAAAAGAAAAATGCAAACCAAATTTCATTATTATAGTCCTTGTAGCTCGAAAAAAGTAATTTTTTTTGTCAATACGTCCCAGTAACACCCTGCACCCCCCCTAAGAACTTGATTTGCTTAAAATACATTCTTAGTGGATCTCTATTCAACAAAAGAAACATGCTTAACAAATTTCAAGTATATGGGTCTAACAATTAAAAACATTAATTTTTTTCTGTAACTCCTCTTGACCCCTCGCAAACATCCTTAGGGGCCAATTTTCGTTTCACTCTTTGTTAGAGGAACTCTATTCCATGAAAGGAACATGCCTACCAATTTTCAAGCAGGATGATCAAATAGTTTAAAAATGGAAATGTTTATCGATTACGCCTCTTAAACTCCCGAAATTAAACTTGGTAGTTGATATTCGCAAAACCCATTTTGTAGCGGTTCTCTACTTTACGAAAGGAATCTGCTTATCAAATTTCAAGACTGTACATCTAACAGTTTAAAAATGGGGATAATTGTCTATAACACCAATTGAGCCCCCGTAACGCCATTTCTGGGTCTGTTTTCACAAAACCCATTTTGTAGGGGAATTGCACTCTATGAAAGGAATCTGCTTAGCAAAATTTGAAGACTGTGCGTCCAATTAATTAAAAATGCAAAAAATTATCAATAACGCCCTTTGATTATCAGCAACGCCACCTAGGGGTCGATTTTCACAAAACATGTTTTGTAGTGTATTTCTATCCTATGAGAGGAATCTGCTTACCAAATTTCAAGACTGTGAGTCTAATGGTTTAAAAATAGAAATAATTATTTATATCTGCCCTTAACCCCTTGCAACACCCCTTGGGGGTCAATTTTCTCCAAACCCGTTTTGTAGCGGATATTTACTCCATGAAAGAAACATTTCTACTTATTTTCAAGCAGCTAGGTCAAGTAGTTTAAAAACGAAAATATTTATCTATTACGCCACTTATACCCCGCAACGCCACTTAGAAGTCTGTTTTCTCAAAACCTTCTTATAGCTGACTCTATTAAATAAATCAATTTGTCAAATATAAAGACTGTGCATCTAATAGTTTAAAAATGGAAATAATTATCTGTAACGCCCCTTAAGTACCGCAACGCCACTTGGGGCAATTTTCACGAAACCCATTTTGTAGCGTATCTCTACCCTATGAGAGGAATCTGCTTACTAAGTTTCAAGACTGTACATCTAATAACTTAAAAATCGGAATTTATAACGCCCCTTAAACCCCCACCCCCGCAACACCCCTTGGGGGTCAATTTCCCCCAAACCTGTTTTGAAGCGGATATTTACTCCATGAAAGAAACATTCCTACCAATTTTCAAGCAGGTAGGTCAAGTAGTTTAAAAACGAAAATATTTATTTATTACGCCCCTTAATCCCCTGCAACGCCACTTAGAGGACTGTTTTCACAAAACTTTCTTATAGCTGATGTCTACTCTATGAAAGAAATCTATTTATCAAATATAAAGACTGCGTCTAATAGTTTAAAAATGGAAATAATTATCTATAACGCCCCTTAACTCCCGCAACGCCACTTGGGGGGCAATTTCCATGAAACCCATTTGGTAGCGTATCCTTACTATGAATAGGAATCTGCTTACTAAGTTTCAAGACTGTACGTCTAATAATTTAAAAATAGGAATTTATAACGCCCCTTAAACACCTCGCCCCCGCAACACCCCTTGGGGGTCAATTTTCCCAAAACCCATTTTGTAGCGGATATTTACTCCAGGAAAGAATCTTACCTACTAATTTTCAAGCAGGTAGGTGAAGTAGTTTAAAAACGGATATATTTATCTATTACGCCTCTTAATCCCCCACAACGCCACTTAGAAGTCTGTTTTCACAAAACCTGTTTTGTAACTGATCATTATTCTACGAAAGGAATTTATTTATATCAAATTTAAAGACAGTGCGTCAAATAGTTTAAAAATTGAAAGAATTATCTATAACGCCCCCTAAGCCCTTGCAACGCCACTTGGGGTCGATTTTTACCAAACTCATTTTGTAGCGGATCTCTACTCTCTGAAAGGAATTTGCTTACCCAATTTCAAGATTGTACATCAAGTAGTTTAAACATGGAAGCTATTATTTATATCGCCCCTTAACCCCCTTAACGCCCCTTGCGTTTCGAATTTCGGAAAATTCGTTCTTTGCTGACGTCTACTCTATGAAAGGAACATGTCTACCAAATTTCAAGTCTGTAGGTTGAATAGTTCCGGAGATATCGTGATTAGTCAGTCAGCCAGTCAGTCAGTCAGTGAGTGAGTCGCTTTTCTCCTTTATATATATAGATTTAGCAGATCAAAAAGATCTGAACCATTTTAATTCATTGTTTATCTTATACATAGATGAAATAAAATAACTGCAATAAGTTTGCATTTGTATTAATTTTGAATAAACTTATTTCATTTGAATGAAGTTTGAGAAAGAGCATCGAAATTTAATAAGCAGTGGAATATATTACAATTCCTCAACTTTGTATCGAATATTGAAGACATCATGAAATTATTTTCTATAAAATAAAAATAAACTGCAATGCCGATTTTTCAAAACTAATCAAATTTCCTACATTGTATTTAAAACCAGTCAGATTCTTTTAGAAGTCACACAAACATAAGTTAGAGATTTAATCCCTCATAAACTAAATATTATATACACAAGCGTGTTGTTTATATATGGCAGTGAAAATCGTTAACACAAAACTTAGGGCGACTGATATAGTTTTCATGTTAAAAGAATTTCGTATTAAAGGATATTGCAAATAAAAAAACATATTTCAACAAAAATAAGTTTATTAGAGTACACAGTTACATAGAAAATAAACTAATATATTTTTTTTGCATTGTCATTTTTTGAGCATCAAACTATCGATAAGATGTTCGATTTTTATAGATATAGATATTCAATTTGTTACTCCTTTTACCATTGAAATATGCGTCTAAATAACTGTGCATTCTCTTCATGATGTTCATCCTTTCGGATAACGTGGGGACAGGTGTGGTATCATTCCTTTCAATTTCATCTTCGGAATCTGCATCAATAATATTTTTGAGCTTTGAGCAAACTCCTAAATGTCTTTGTCCGTCCTAATTGGGGATGCACACAATTGAACATCATCTACTGCAACAAATTCTTCCACTGTATTGTAGGACAGTCAAATCCGGTTAGTTTTTTCTGTATTTTTTTCACTCTATGAAGGAAAATCTTTTCATGCTAAGCGATTTTCGTTTCGTGTTAAGAGAAAGAATGCATGAAAATATGCAGCAGTTTGTTAGGACTGTTGTATTACTTCTTGTTAACCGATATTTCGTCGTAAGCGTTTTCGCGTTAAACCTATTTAAATTCATTTATTATTTATATTTTATTATTTTTTTTACGACTTTTAACATCACATCAAATCAAAATGCTAAAATGAATTGATAATTGAACTTTTACTGAAAAGAATTACATTTTTTACCAGAAAAAAAGAACATTACATTTTATTTAGTATCTTCCGCTAAAACTTTCGTAAGCAAAAATCATACAAAAGCCTACTATTAAAATTAAAAATTGTACAACAAAATCCGCATTCCGAATAAATTTTAAGGTTTACTTTTTCTAAAAAGTTACGATAACGGTAGAAATAAAGTTTTAGAACAATTTTGATAAATATCGATAAAGGTACTGGGGTAAAACAATTGCTGCATATTCTGTACTTTAGATAGTTTTTAAAACTCCTATTAAATCATAAAAAAATCAATCCTGCTGGAAATATGGATGCGTTAAACATCCGCCAAGGCTATAAATAACCTTCGTTACTGAACATTTTAGTGTCTGAGATTGAATATTTTTATTTCAAGATAGTAATATTTCTTATCTGTGTCCCCCCCCCCCTCCAACAAAGGACACACCAAAAAATCTCAAAATATTTAACTTTAGTAGTTATTTCCTGTTTTTCGAGGAAACTCTTTATTATCGCATAGAAATCTGGGGGCACATGAATTCCTCTCTTTTACACTTCAACTTTTGGCGACGGAGAACGGAAATTCATGCCAATCCATTACGGAATATGTTAACAACTTTTTCTAAACAGTATTTTGTAACGGTATTCAAATGTGCGTGAAAAGATCTTAACTTGGAATTAAAAACAATCACTTTGCGAAACAAATTTCAAATATTAAACCACATACTTGTACTGTTACTGTTGGTTTTTTTTAAAGTTTAAACTGACCATTATTTTATATATATATATATATATATAGAGAGAGAGAGAGAGAGAGAGAGAGAACAAAATAAATTATTCGATCTAAAAAGGCACATAGTGGTTAATAGATTAAGGATTAAAAAATTTTTAATGTTTTTTTATATTGATAGGGTTTTTATAATAATATATGTGTTTATAAGTTAATGCTTTCAATGAAAAAACTCACATAAGCCGTATTTATTTGAAATATATCACATATATTTATATATCACGCAAAGAGCAGATTATCCAATTTTAATTTTCAAAAACTGAGTTACTTTCTATTAAATACAGTAGTGATAGTGCACATAAAAATTATATTTGCAAGTATCCAAATCAGTATATACGCAAAGTAATATCATTGAAAAGAATGCTAAAATGTCAACTTTTAGGAATATTTTCAAAAAATGTGCTCTCTCTCTATATATAGCAAATTTTATGAAAATGAGATTTTATGTGAATATATACGCGTATAAAGATTTTTATTCAGCGCTTTGTATGTGTATTATGCAGACTTTTGATCATTTTAAGTAAATCTTTAGATCCGGATATCTTGTAAAGTTTTTTTAAAAAAATCTTTAACTGTAACTATGTAGTAAAATTATAAAAGTTTGATTTTTAACACACTTTAAGTCAGGCATGTCAAACCTATACGATATTACGGCCTCATGGTGTGTGTTCTATATTAAGGAGAGAGCCACATATTTTCAATAGTTAATTTATTTATAGAATGATTATATTATGTATTTATTAGACACAATGCCAAGCACAATGTATTGTATATTATACATGCATTTTATTTTTATATTTCTATGTTATTTTTAAAGCTTAAACTAAAAATTTTGTATATTTTTTATTAAAAAAATTTAAAACAAAAGGTGTAATAAGAAATACAGTTTAATTCTACATTTTAAAAGATATTTGAAATTGTTTTTCCAAAAGCATGTCATCAAAATTTGGTTAAATATAATGCGAGCTAGTGCAATTTTTAATACTGATCATAAATGCTGTTCGGGGGGTTTTCTTGAGACTTCTCGGGATTTTTGTCATTTTTCTTTAAGGAAAATAGCTTCGCTCATAAATAAACGCTTTTGAATATAACTGCTATACGTGTACCAAATCCTAATATTTTAGGAAACTAATCTACAAATAAATATATATATAAATCTGGAATTCTGACTTTTACACTGGTGTACAAAAGTTAAGCATAATTGATAATTATGTAAATAAAGAAGGAACTGTAAATCAGAATGGCGGGAAACGTGATATGCGAGTGTAAAATGGTTATAAAATAAGAAAGCAAATCAAAAGAATGTTAATAATTAATTTTATTATCCAAAGTGGCAGTTTGAAAGAAAACTAAGCATAACAAGACTTCACACTTTAAAGAGAAAATGAAAGAAAACATTAAATAAAATACTGATGCAGCAGTTTAATAAGGCGTGTGGTTACCTCTGACAGCCAGGGACGCTGCACAGCGATTTACCATACTTGCTACGAGATGATGAATGAGCTGAGGGCTCAAACGGTTCCAAGCTTCTTCGAGAGCTCTCTTCAGTTCTGTAATGGAGCTTGGTGGGTGCGAAAGAGCTGCAATTTGTCTCCCGAGTATATCCCATACATGCTCGATTAGGATTTAAATCAGGGGAGTTCGTGGGCCACGACATGCGCTGGATGTTTTCCGTTTCAAGGAAGTCATCAATCAGCCTCGCTCGGTGACATGGCGCATTATCATCCATGAATATGAAGTCAAGACCGACAGCACTTCAAAATAAGCGAACATAAGGCTCAAGAACTTCGTCTCTGTATCTTTGAGCAGTCACAGACAACGTGTTAAAGAAATGGAGGTCTGTGCCGCCCTCCATCATGATGCCTGTCCATACCATTACTCCCCTTGATGGAAAATGATGTCTTTTCGTTATGTTTCTTGGTTCAAAACGTGTTCCACGTTCTCTCCATATCGTTACCCGCCGAGAATCACTACTCAGACTAAACCGGGACTCGTCACTGAACATCACATGGCCCACTCTCCCACACTTCAATGTTGATATTTCAAACTCCAGTTCAAACGAGCGAGTTTATGCGCAGACGTGAGGGGAATGCAAACTGCTGGACTTGTGGCCTACAGGTCAGCATGATTGAGTCTCCTGTAAACAGTTTGTCTCGAAACCCGTATTCCTGTGGTGACTGTGAGCGCCGAACCCAGTGCTCTAGCAGTACTGCCCCTCTGACGTCGCGCACTTATTACCAGATATCGGTCTTGGCGAGGGGTTGTAACTCTTGGTCGACCTGATACTGGTTGTCGGGTAACATCTCCCGTTCTTTGAAACCTCTGCCACAGTCTTGATATCACAGACTGGTCCACATTCAGAATTCGAGACAATTCGGTTTGTGATCGTGAGGATTCCAGCATTCCAAAGATTCTTCCTTTTGTAAACATGTCCAATTGGCGTCTTTGTGCCATCATTGACCTTGTTTGATGGTTAACAACGTTCCTTTGCACAGCAGTTGCACGAAACTCTTCTGAACTGCCTATGCTGAGTGAATCGGTTTCTCCGCGTTCCGGCATGCGCAGGACGTAGTCGACTTAAAAGTTTTACATAAACCCAATGTTTCTTCTTCACCCAATTAATATCCGCAAGAAATTTGGAATAATTTTACGAATATTTACTCCATGTTTTTTGCATTTTACGATTTATGCTTAACTTTTGGACGCCAGTATATATTGACAACTACATACCACCTTCATCCTTAAACAATATCAAGTAATGTATTTGAAAAAAAGTATTTTAAAAATTATATATATATATATGTATATATTATGTCTACTATTTGAATCTGGACACTTTGGTTATTTATTAAACACTCTTAATTAGACGTACGTTCTGAATTTGTATGAGAAGTACTTTCGAAAATTTTTTTATATCCATGTTAAATGAAATGTTGAGTTTTTTTTCTTTCAACATAGTTAATATTTCCTACATTAATTAAATATTACTATGCTTCAATTTTTAAAATTCAGCTATTTTCAAAGCTTTTAACACCATATCCGATATAATTCCAGTCGTATTTTTAAAGGAAGGAAATGTTGATTATCTTATAAAATTTTTTTTTGGTTTGTTCCATTTTTTTTACTTTATTTTTGAATCCCCTCGACTTGCTCAATTTCAAAACTCATCCAAACCACACCAGCACTTTAACGAAGAAAAGATCATTTCAGGCTTAAATTTTTACTGTCCTCTTCCAGTTTTTATTTTTTGAAAAATCATCAACTCTGACATTGTTAAAACACGAAATGCATCTTCAAACCTTACTAAGTTTTTCCTTTCACAGATTTGGGACTTTTTATGGCTTCTTCTAAGTTAAAAATTTCGGTCACGTGTTTCCTAATACCCTTCTCATGATTTACGACTCGAGTTAAAGCTTCCAAAGTGCCGAAAAGTTTTTCTATGCCTCTGTCACTGATATTAAATTAAACTGTCCGTGAAACTTTCTTAAAAACATCCGGGAAAGTATTAAGTGAATATTGTGAGGATAAATGCTGATAGATTAAGAGAGCTTGGAAAAGACAGCTTTGTCAGATTTCTTACGTAAACGAGTATACATCATAAATGATTGCCCGCTCTCGAATAATTCTTATTTTAATAGACAAAAAAAAAAGCTTTGACCTATCATAAAACGTTAGGAAATCAATTACGCCAGTTCCTGGAAGAACACAAATTTAATCAAATATCACAGGCACAAGTCGTTTTTAAACTTTATGTATAAGATCACATAAAAGTAAGTAAAGCAAAATGACTGCAGCGCCGCTACACTTAAAGTTTCATCAAACACCCGCCGAATGACTTGGGGATTCATTCCAAATTTAACGTAACGTAATTAATTGCGAAACGTTCATTTCAGGTAGTTAAATTCTAAGTTCACTCATAGCACACAGAAAAAATTCATTAATTTTGAATTTATATAGTGATTGTACTGTTTTTTTTAACAATTAAAAGTTTTGAGTTTTTATTTTACAAGAACGGTATTTTTCCGTTCCAAACAGAAAATACATCTAACAATTATGTCCAGTTTCCAAAAATTCTTGGGGATTTTTTCTTAGTTAATTATGAAATTGTCATTATATTTAACTGTCTCTTTAATTTTTCCTGTATTTTTAAAACTGACCAGATTTTATCATGAAAATATATTATTTCGGCCATTTCGTCCGACACGTATTTAGCAATCTTTCTAGAAAATTTAATTTTTTACTAGAATATTCCTATTGAATAAGTTTGAATCGAAATTAAGTCTGGTAGTAGGTAAACTATTTAATCTACGTAAACAATATATAGTGAGCTATTTACTACAATCCATAATTAACGAAAAAAATACGGTAAGTGATAATGTAGGAATGAATGATTGCGCATGATGGTTCATGACAGAGCTCCAGCGCATTTTTGTGCTCCCGTACGTAATTGCCTGGGTATGGCTTATCCTGTTTACTGGATTGCACGTGGGAATCTTGTTATATGGCCACCACGATCGCCACCGTTGGAAATTTTGCCTATGGGGCATTCTCAAAGAACTGATATATCGAGATGCAATGACAACACATTCACTCCTTGGCGCGCTTTAGCCTGCCTCGATATGCACGGAGGACACTTTGAATATCTGCCTTTTTAAATATTTGCAAGTATTGCTATAGATGTGCCCAATGCGGTTTGTTTTCCTTGTACCAGCTGAGATGTCATACTTTTTTTGTATTTGTCTCGTTGTTGTTATTTCAAATCCCCTTGGAGCATGAAAGCCTACACCTAGTCCATCTGACCTTTCCGCATTAGAATGTCACCAAGCAGGTTTTGACCCCCAAACAGCTGTCCCAGGGAAATGTGCCAGCAGTCCAGAAGATGAGAAGGAGAAGCAGAGAGAGAGAGCAGGGACAGGTAAAGAAAGACATTACCCCCTGCTTAAAGGTCATACCACGCTGGTGACCGCTTTTAAAGCACGCCAAGAGTGTTTGAAGAGCTCTGGATCCCCTGTACTGTAAAGGTAGACCAGGACTCTTAGCTTCGTACCGGTGGTGAATGGGAAGGTTTCACCAAGTCAGATTCATTTTAGCTTTGTGGAGAGAATGAATTTCAGAATGGGTCAAGACAAAGGAACTGGGGTTAGTGAGATCACAATCCTTACCATCCAGCTCAGCAGCTGTCTCGTTCCTAGGCACACCCACATGTGATGGTATCCACCGAAGATACACTTGTTTCCTCTGACCAAGCCTAGCCAATTTGGATATAATATCTAGACTAGTACTGTCCATAATCTTTGGTTAATTTTTCAAATATTGTGTGGAGCTTCTGCTGTCTGTCAGGATCCAGGTACTGTCCTTATTAGAGTTGAGATCATGATTGGAGCACCACTGATAGCGATAAGTTCCGATCTAAAGACGGAACAGGGGTCAGAATTCCTGATGCTGATTTTAACATCACTCCCGGGAGTGTTATTAAATATTCCACCCCCTGCTCTACCCGTATCTGAACGACTACCATCTGTATAAATAATCAAGGCTTGATTGGGTATGCCATTTATGACTTCAAGTGCCAGCTGTCTGAGTAATTCCGGAGGGCTGCTATACTTGGGAGTACTGATCAATAATTCCTCCCGTAATTCACCATGATTAAAAGAATCAATGGGTGTGATGCAGCTAAAAAGTGTAGATGCTTCAACATTGAAATCTACAAAACCACGTTTCCACATGTAATTAAGTGGGCTGTCTCGCTTTAATCATGGATTACTTGTTCAGTTTAAGATGAAAGAAGAGGTTCAATTAAAGGAGCCAAAGCTTTTAATTTTGTTAAAATATCTTTATGAGTTGACTTCGAATCTAATTGTCAGAGGTTGGATGTCTGCCTCGTACAGGACTATGTCAGTAAGGCAACTATATCTAAGGCCCGTGATGATCCTCGCAGCACTGAGCTGCACTCTTTCCAATTTTTTCAAGTTAGTAGGAGATGCCACTTGAAAGAATTGATATCCACATTCAAGGACTGGGTGGATTAAGGTTATATAAGAAATTCTAAGTCTACTTTTATTCGTTTGAACCTCAGTTTCTTCCAGAAAGATATTTTAATATCCTGAGTAGCTTTCTTGCTTTATCGGCTATTTTCTCAATATGTTTGCTGCAGTTCACTTCCGGGTCTAAAGTGAATCCAAGATGGGCAGGGTATTTACTGCATTTCAAGCGTTCATTCATTAAGAAAATCTCAGGAGAGTAGTTGTAAAGATGTCTATTAGTCGTGAAGAGGCTGATTGTAGACTTTGAAGTGCTGAAAGTAATTTTGTGGTTTTCTGCAAACTCCTGAATATTTAGTAGGGACCTATTTAACTGGGATTCCAATTTTCTAATATTTGCATCACTGCACTATAAAATGACATCATCAGCGAAAAGTCCAATTTGACAAGGGTTAACATATTTTTCTATCCCGGAAATAAATAATGAGAAAAGAGCTAGATTCAAAACACAACCCTGGATACGTTTTGTAATAACCCGAGAAAGTAGCATGAAAATTGACTCACAAATTTTGGTTATTTTTCTCGTAAACTGTGAATTGCTGAGGTACAGGTAGATCTTTGGAGATTTTTAAGCACTACCAACGAAAAATCTGGCTGTGCAGAGTTTGAGAGCTATTTTTGGAAATCCTGTATATATACATATAATCTCACCTACCTAAATTGCATCGAAAATATTTACTTGAAGAAACATTTTAAGAACCATATCTGCTTTGTTTTAATAAAAATCCCCTAAAATTCATTCTTGTTCTCAAGTGAAAGATTTCTTTTACGCAAATAATTTAATTTTGTTTTCTCTCCAGAAATAAAGCGTCGCTATGGAAACAGAAACAATGTTGAACCACCCAAACATTAAGGAAGTTTTCTCATGACAGGATTCCATTTTCTTCTTTAATGTGTTTTGCAATTTCAAAAAGATACGTGTGAGTAACCTTCATTTGTTTACACTCGTGTTTGCTCTCTTCTGTGAAGAAAATAAAGGCTCACTATAATACTGAGAATCCAGAAACACTGAGTCTTTTATTAATCACTTTCTAAAATCAGTTCCAATAAACCATCACTGAATAGATATTAGAAGCACACATGGGTATTTGAGAAACTTGACCTAAATATATGCTCACTTTTACAATTAACTACTAACTGTGTACCAGTTAAGATCTTTTCCCACTTTCTTTCATTCTAGCAATTTAGTTTTGTTTTATATTCATACTTGCATTCATTACCCTTAAAATTAGAATCATTCAAGTATATTTTAAGAATGTCTAGTTATTTTATGTAAGAATGCTTAGTATTTGTGTAATAATGCCTGGGTGTTGCACCCTTTAAGAGGAATTTTCAAAAACTTTAAATCATGCATTTGGCCTTCAAAAATTATGGTACACCATGTATTTCGAAATTAAGTTTTAAAATATGGCTATTACAATTCTGCTTGATTTAGTCTGTGGGGTTCTTTCAAATGCTCTGCCTCGAAATTTGCGTCATGGGATGTCCCAAGTCTAATGAATTCTTCTTCTTCAACATAATCCCTTGCAATCTCATACTTTTAGGTGGGGTTAGGAATTGGGAAATCAGCTGAATAGCTAATGGAATGCATGGCAACTGCAAACGGTCTTTCTACTTTCTTGGCTAACCAATGTTCATGGAGTGCATCATACACAAATAAAAATTGTCGACATGGTTAGTTGGCTCACGCCAAACCATGGGTTGAGCAAACTGCATAACACATTTTTCCTACCCAGCTACTCTCGCAGTTACACTGAACAAGAGTTACAACATGTGCGTGGAACCCTTGACTTATCCTGTTCACCCTACCTTTACTCCAAAGTAAAAGAAGTAAGATGTTTTTACTACTAGGCTGATGGTTTTATTCTGGCTGCAAAAGTCATTCCATCACAAAAGTTGTCGGGTTTATTAACAATTACGTGGCATTCTGATCTGAATGCAGAAAATATAATACTTTGGGTGACCTGTTTAATTGAAACTGCTTTTTAACACTTTCTGTAACAACGTGGTTGTTTAACGTAACTGGTTCAAGCAGTCTTTCAAACCTAAAAATAGTTGAATTGACTGACCTTGAGTTGTAAGTCGAAAAACAGTGAATGTCTCTTGAATCGTGCGCTATTGTCTGTTTTTTGTTCTACTGATGTTCTAGTGTACATTTAAAACGAATTTGAAGAGCTCGCGTTGTTATACGCTTTTCATAAAATTAAAAATTCTATTCTGAGACAAATACTTCCATCTACCCGCTCAAATGAACATCACAAAGATTATACACAGAAAGTAAAGAAGAGTGAAAATACATCTATTTATAAGTAAGGACGAATCTAATTCTTGAAAACAATAGCTAATCTGGAGTTTTTATGGTGATTTCCGTGTTTATAGCGGGACAAAGTAATTCATAATAAACTGTCTTTAAGTCCGAAGCATTTTTTGTGTTGCCTATTGTTATTATTATTATTCTCATTATACCTGCGTTTAAAATAATTCCGTTGATGAATTAAACAAACTTTCGCGAAGCTCTTATAAACGTCACGGCACATTAATGCAAACCGTACAATTCGATTAAAAACAACTTTAAGCAGGAGATAATGTGAATTCAAATAAACCAATTATTTTGGATAAACTAACGTAATTTATTATTTTGTAAATGATCTTTATGCCTCCTTCCATGTGAAAAGCATTTTATTCTTCTCCCAATTTTTTTTAAATATGTCTATTTTTAAAGTTTCCTCGTAGCTGCTTTGATTTTAAATTCTTAAAAATCACACAGAACCCATACTTTCTTATAGAATAAATATTATTCCACAACTTCTACTTCGTTTATTGAAGCAGAAATGATAAATCGCAGTGCGTAACAACATACAACTATTGAAAAAATTCTTTATCCAAAATATTCGGAAGCCCGACAAAAGATCACGATCAAATATGGATGACATGGATACGAAATCCAGAATTTCACTTTTTAAGCACCGAATTCATTCAAATAGAATCTATTTTCGGTTTGGTGTTTGCATAATGCGTTTGCCGTCAAAGGCCAGGGATATTTGACAAAACTAGAGTTTGATTTACGAAGTAGAAAATGAGTGTAGATGGTAACAAGCGAGATATAGAAATGTTCCGTTCTTTTTTCGCAACATAACGAGTCGAGATTTGTTTGAAATGTTTGAGTCCTTTCAAAGTTTGCCGAATGTGAGGAGAATTCCTGTTAGTTCAGAGATTTATTAGTATGTTATAAAAAAAAGTTTTTTTTACGTATCGCTGTTAGCATTTTTCCTTTCAGAATCCTCGATTTATCCCGTCAATAAAAACAAATATATATATATATATATATAATATATATATGGGATATATATATATCCCAATCAGACGTGGATCTTAATTGTTAAAAACTCTTTTCTTTGTCTAATGTTTTGTCATTTGTTGCTGTTATTCGAATGAGATCTACTTTTTCCTATTGTAATTCTATTTGTTATTTTCCTCTTTTATGTTTAAAGAATTGATACATTACGAAATAGCTTAAAAATATATTTTAAATACAAAAATCCAGCTATATTTTCAGAAAATTATTTTTTGTTATTCATAAGAATTTCAACATGAATAATTCCACTTAATGATTAAATTCATATTGAAATTTGACTATCAACATTGCCTCTTTTTTCAATATATGTTGTATAGTAGAAGTTACATTGCAAAAAACTCATAGAACAATATTTTCTATAATCTATAATTGTTTCCCCACTTATAGGCTTAAAGATCGCTTCTTTCTATATTCTAATGGATCGAATGGTACAGTTGACAAGAAAGTAAAAAGCACAAACGTCTTATTCTCAGTAATATTTGATTACACTGTGGGAAATGACCAAACTTGTTGGTAACTCAAAACAAATTCAATTATGATCGAAAGGAGTGAACTAATTGTCCCAGAAAATCGAAAAATAATGAATGGAGCTTTTTATACAAAACTTGATAGAAAATAGTTTAAATATGTTTTAAATTTCATTTCAATCAGATGACTAACTTCAGAGATATTATTGTCTGAAGATATTCGTAGATACTATTGTTCAGTGTATTACCTCAAAAAAGGATTTTTTTCCGAAAAACAAATTTAACTCGATTACAGTTCCTTAAATTTTGTCATAAACGAAGGAAATAACTCCACACCTAAAGCCCCTCCGACTGAAAAACCTAAGTTCACGCCGCCCTTTTTGCTTAAATAATGCTCTAGTAAAAATCTCAAGATTCAGCTTAAAAAATGCAGTAGATACTCTCCTGATGTTCGTAATCGCATCGATTCAAATAAATTAAACACCAAAATTTATAAAGAATATCGTAGTCTCAGGAAGCTAAAGATGTTAGTTTAAGATAAACCGCATGAGAAACTTGCTGACACGTTTAATAGAACCAAAAATCGAAGTTCTGATAAGTATAGTTGTGGTAACGTTCGGTTACCCCTTACATCCGAACCCTCTTGGCTACCTGTAAACCCGGCTAGATGTGTAGGAGGAACAGAATAATCAACAGACATTATTTCCAAAATAATTTGATTTATTAATTCTTATTAACAATTGTCAAACAGACACAATACAATTCTAATTAAGGTATAGGAATTATAGTAGAGTGCGAAGATGATATTCTATAACACGGGGATACTAGTACAGATCCTCAACTGAATCTAAGATAGCTTAAATACGACTAGCTTCTACTTAATCAAGTGCACATTACCTGAATCTTTAATGCATCGGATCTTACACTGGAATTTTGCTGGCACTCTTTTCGGCTTGATCAAATGACGATGGCTCCACGCTCTGTAATCTTTAACTAATCCCAGTACTTTTCAATCTTCAACTAACAACTAATTCTCAGACTTCCGTTAACTTCTATTTGCACACATCTAATGTATCGACTTCAGAGTGTCAACAAATCTCTTCCTCCCTTCCTTCCGTAATTTCTTCTTTTGCCAACTCGCGAAAACGGAATTTATATAATATACCTCATTTACATACATCACGTTCGCTTACTCGATGGAAGTGGGTTGAATTAAATATTTTGTTTAAAGATATGAGGAGGTATTAGTGGAACCGCGTATAGATCCGCCACATATTATATGAGAGAATAACGAATATATATATATATATATATATATATACATACACTGGTGTGCAAAAATTAAGGACGAGACGGTTTTTTCAATATAACTTTGTACAAAAGCATTCCAAATCAACACATTTAATACCGTAAGATCCCCAATACGTAAGGACATGAGTAATGTAAGCAACACTTACTAAAAGAGAAATCAGAGGGATAAAAGAAGCTTTAATGAAAAAGTAGCAGGGAGCGCAATGCGACTGAAGGCCGAAACATCCCTGTGATGGGTGTCCAGCAAGAAATATCCGGTCTTTAGTAGGGGATATGATCTCCCCTGACTGCTAGGCAGGTTTCACAGCGTCTGCCCATGCTGAGAATGAGGGTGTCAATGAGTTGTTGAGGCATTGCTGCCCATTCGTCTTGCAGCGCTAATCGAAGCTCCGGAATCGTTACTGGTGGTAAGGTACGAGCTGCCAAGCGTCTGCCTAGACAATCCCATACATGCTCGATGGGATTGAGATCCGGAGATCATGCCGGCCAATCCATACGTTCAATATCTTCACTCTCTAAGAGCTGTTCGGCAGCTACTGTGCGATGACATGGTGCATTGTCGTCCATGAAAAGGAACTGCGGACCCATAGCGCCTCTAAAAAGACGCACATATGGAAGAAGAATCTCGTTACAATAACGGGTCCCGTTGACTGAACCTGCGTCGAAGATGTGAAGGTCTGTACGACTACCAAGCATGATGCCTCCCCAAACGATAACACCGCCACCTCCATACCTGTCCCTTTCAATGATGTTCTAGGGATGATTGCGGCTTCCCCGCTCTCTCCAGATGAGTATGCGATGAGAATCGCTACTCAGACTGAATCTGCTCTCATCTGTAAAGAGTACTCGTCCCCATTCATTGTCTCTCCAATTCCGGTATTCCCGGCACCACAGAGAACGCCTTCTCCGATGGGCAGGCGTTAGAGGTACACACCGTACAGGGCGTCGTGCAAACAGACCACTACCGTGCAGTCTTCTGGCCACGGTAAAACGCGATATCGGTCGTCCAGTCGCCTGTGTCGTGTGTCTAGCGATTTCTCCCGCTGTCTGCCGCCTGTTTCTTCTGGCCTGTAAGGCAATATACCGGTCATCTGCGGGTGTGGTTCCTCGTGGACGACCACTACTGAACCCCCGGATAGCTGTTCCTGTAGTTTGAAATTGTCTCCAAAGTCGTGAAACGATGCTGTGAGCAATTCCGAACTCTGCAGCCACACTTGTCACACTGCGACCTTCCTCCAACTTCCCAATGATTCGACCTCGGGTAAAAGCATCCAGATGTCGTCTAACAGATTGATTATTCGCCATTTCTCGCTGAGGCAGCAACTCGGTGTGATTTTAACTGTTATACGGTGTGCAATCTCTTTGCCAGAAATACTAATCTTACACCGACCACATGCTTTACTACTCAGACACTCCCCCATTACGTCTACCTGCATATCTGCGCATGTGCTACCGTACATCACCTCACTTAATCTCCTGATTGGTCTTTCTGTCCGCTCTGCCTCTTCGTTCAGCTGATATGCTAATTTTTCGACTTCGTCCTTAATTTTTGCACACCAGTGTATATATATATATATATATCCATTTTTTTCCTCTTATAAAATATTCAATATATTTTTGAATAAGGGCGAACTGAAAAGATTTTAGCTATAAATGAATGAAAAGACATGATACGTTGTCATGTTTTGTTCAAATGTTAGCAAATAGTCAATACTATATCTGGGCAAATAAACTAAAATACACGAAGAAAAAGTCATTCTGTATTTCTTCCTTTTCATAACACTGTCCGAAAGTAATCGACTGTGATTCCTCAGCGTTCCAATTAGCTTCTGGGTACATCCCACTTAACGGAAAGAAGAGTTCTACTCTTCATTCCTGAAGATAGGTATGACTGTTTTCTTTTCCTTACCCAAGCTTCTTTCTTTCAGAGCAGTTAGAAAAGAAAAAGATTACCTTTTCTTAAATGAAGGCGGTATTAAGGAAAAGATCAAACTTATGACAATAAAATAATTCGTTTGCAGACTCAGAATATTTAAAATACCAGATCACACAGTTAACAGGAAAAAATATAACGGTTCTTTCTAGATTAGTGCTTCTCAAGGTTTCAATATTCGCGACCTAAACTTCAAACCTAATTTTCATAGCGCCCCCTCATACAATAACAATGTATTGGAATTCAACAATACTGTACTTTAACGCTCAAACGACCTTAACCTCTTAAGTGCCACCGACGCATATAAACGTCTCACTTAGACAAAGCGGACGTATATATACGTTTGTATGAAGTACGATCTTATCTCTGCACTGCTATTCAGAAAACTATTCCGAAGGCTTTGGAATACAATGACAGGACCTTGACAATGTTTGCGAAGGACTTTGTTCTTTATCCTGCCCTCCCCTCTTCCAATACATCATATACGTACGCCTATGTAGAAAATGGTTGGGCATTGGGAAATGAGTAGCGTAACTTTTAATCGGCAGTTAAGGGATTAAATATAAACCGTACAAATGATAAAGACAAGTGCCAATTTGGGCATATAACTTTTTATATGACAAGTCCAAGGGGTCAGTCACTGTTAATTATTAAACTTATTCTTAACTTAGAATTGTTAAATTAATTATAAAATACTATGTGCAGCACTGTTACATTTATTAGTGTAATATATTAGTGTAAGTGTGTATTTTATTTTTTATTTGTCAGAATGTATTTTGTTTGTTTACTTTCAGTAAATTAAACACTTTTTAAAATCTTTTGTTTTTAACCCTTCAGTATGCTCGCGCCCCCCTCGTAGAGTTATCATGCCCCCTAAGGGTGCGCCCCACAGTTTGAGAAACGTTGTTCTAGATAGTCAATTTTTATTGATTTATTCTTATCTCTGTCCCAGAATGAAGGCAAATATTAAATTAAAACACGAATAAATAAGATGAAACTAGAGCAGGTCGCATCGCTGGGTATTTCACTACGTTGTATGACTATATACTATCTTTATGTTATTGAAACAGAGAGATATCTTTCTAGCACTAAGTATTAGATTGTATTAAGAAACATTCTTATAACTCGCCTTTAAAGATTAGCGTTGAACAACACGATAGAAAAAATACAAATAAATTAATATCTCAACCTTATATTTTTCTTCCGGGACTGATTTGGAATATAATTATGAAATTTTTTTTCACCCGAGTCTTCTAGATGTATTTAGTTTTAGTTTGATTTTTGTATTTACCAAAAATTTTCTTTAGCGTTGAACTTCTCTCCGAGGAAAACTTTTATTCTATCGTAACGAAACATACAGAATACTGATCTGAGACACCTCTCCGTCGCAATCTCTGTCTTCTAATAATTTCGCCGCAAGTTCAAGGCTCTGATACCAAATATAAGCTCTCTGCAGCCGATTCCTCTCATCTCTTTTCCCAGGTAAAATTGAATGATCTGACTAGAGATATGAGACTTTGTGACGGGTGCTTACGCGTTTCACTAACCTTCTCTCAAAATCTTTTAAATTGTATTTATTTTAACCAATCCCCGCTGAGAGCTAAAAGTGTGACTTATGCAAATAAGATAGTTTCGGGTTTAGCGAGTTCGAAAGAGATATAAAAGGGAGAAATGAAATGAAGAGATGAGGATGACTACGTGTTTTGATAGAGGAGTTAACTACGTGATTGATTAAGAAGGTGATTCTAGGAGATTAGTTTAACTAAGTGAAGTTTGTTAGCTGAAGGAAGATTATTGAAAAAGATTAATTAATTCGATTCGGACGTAACTGAAGATATCCAGGATTGAAACCACTCCATAGATTCTACAAGTATTCAAGATTTCAGTCTTAAAGAGATATCAGGTCTGTGATTTTTATAGATTAGATTTAAATGCGTAGTTTGATTGTATGCGTTATTCCCCGTGGTATCAGTTAGTGTTCCGTCGTTCATAATTGAATTCTGATCTCACTCCACTATAATTTGTTGTTCTTAAAGTTTGATTAATATTTGTGTATTTCTATCATAAGGAATAATAAATAGTAGTGATTTATTATTTATGTAGTTATTAATTATGAATCCAACATATCCAAATTTAGATAATGTGCAAAGAGGAATTAATAATCATAGGGGTAGTGAGAGACTACGACACTGGCGCCCAAACGAAATACCGGAATTAAGAGCAGGTGCAGGATTTAGAGTTTTGCCGGAGTTATTTTTTTCGGGTAAAGAAAATGTGTCTGAGTTTATCAATAATATTGATGACAATATAGCCTACTATAAAATACCGGCGAGTCTATCATGTGCATATTTAAAAGGTCATTTAATTGGGAGAGCGTTAGACTGGTTTGAGGTGATAGGGTTCGAGTGTGTAAATGAAGAAGCGACTGATTTGCAACACTTAAAAAGAAATTGTCAGATAGTTTTCCGGTAATACGGAATAAATCAGAGCTAGAAGCTCAGTTTTTTTCATCAAAACAACGGAGAGGTCAAGCCCCGTCAGACTTTATTTTTCAGCTGTTAAAAATTCATAAAACTCTGAATTTGAATTATGATGAGTTAAAATTGATTGATCACATAGTAATGCGACTAGAACCCCAAATAATGGATTATTTAGAAGTTCGAAACCCCACAACGAAAACTCAATTGATAGAGTTGGTAGACCGGTATGAGGAACGTCATAGCTGCAGGGAAAACCAGGGTTCGAGTAATAATTTTGCTAGACGAAGTTGGGATGTGAGTAGGAATCCTGAGGAAATAAGGAATAATAGAAATTGGAGAGATACTGGGGTCGGAAATAGTCAAAATGATCAAAGAGGACTAGGCAGGGGTGCGAATAATTTTTCTCGTCGTAATTATCAAAATCAAGGATTCGAGGGTGGAAATCGCTACAATCAGCCCAATCAGAGAACAGACCGGTATCAGAACCGTAGGATGGTGGTTAGGAAGGGTCCTAATCATGATTCAGCAAAGCAGAATTGGAGGCGTGTTGATTGCAACAGCGAAAGGCAAAGAAATGCCAATTTAAACTCTCAAAGAGATCGTATTGAGTCAAATCCTCCTAATAGAATTAGACTTAATTCATTGCGATTATCACCAGTTGAACTTCCGTATGTGCCGATTCTTTTGCATGATACATTTCTAAAAGCGCTCTGGGATATAGGTGCGGAAAAGTCATTTATTTCAGAAAAAACGTACCAGTCATATTTTTCTTTCTGTCCTATTAAAAAATCGTTAGCTGAAGTAGTTACAGCTCAAGGGTCACAATGCAGAAATTTAGGCACAGTTGAGTTGAGAATTAAAATAAGAGAATTTTCGAAGTTATGGAAATTTCATGTGATTGCTGAGATGCAATATCCATGCATCCTAGGTATTGATTTTATGTCACATGCGAAGATTAGTTTTGATTTCCTGTCTAAATCGTTAATCATTCCGGATTCGCAAACGGAAAAAGTGGCAATTTCGGAGGAACCGGTTCAAATAGATTTATCTAACACTAAGTTAAATTCAAAACAAAAGCAGAAATTGCAGATTTTGTTTAAAGAATTTCATGGGTTATTTTCGCTTAAGCCTGGTCTGACACATGTATTTTGTCATGAAATTGACACGGGTGATAGTCCTCCTGTTTTTTCGAGACCTTATCGCTATGACAGGGTCAAACAGGGTATAATCGACTACCATGTTCAGAAAATGTTGGGTGATGGAACAATAGTTCCAAAAACATCGCCCTACGCGTCTCCAGTTGTTTTTTGTCGGAAGAAAAACGGGTTGCCGTTAGATGACCCAGAAGCTTATAGGTTTGCAATAGATTATAGGAAGTTAAATGCGATCACGAGATATCCACGATATCCGCTACCAATAATTGATGATTTGATCACTAATATTCCGCACTCCGAAATTATGACATCACTTGATTTACGCAGCGGATACTTTCAGATGGCAGTAGACCCAAAGATGTGCATAAGACGGCGTTTGTTACAAAAAATGGTACTTTTGCATTTACTCGCATGCCATTTGGCCTTTCGGAAGCAGCTCCAAATTTTCAAAGCGCCATAGAGATGATCCTCAGGCCAGTCCTCGGGCGTTTTGCCCACTGTTATATGGATGACGTTATTATTTCGTCTCCATCTTTTGAAAGCCATGTAGAACACTTACGGGAAGTATTCAGATTATTGCAGGAGGCTGGTTTGACGTTGAATCGCGAGAAATGTCATTTCGCGAGGGAACAATTACGTTATTTGGGTTTAGTTATTAATAAAGAAGGAGTTAAAACAGATGAGGAAAAGGTAAAAGCAATTATTGAAATGAAACCTCCGAAAACTGCAAAACAAATAGCAAAATTTTTAGGAATGACGGGTTGGTATCAAAAGTTTATTAAAAACTACGCAGACATGTGTGAACCCTTATATAATTTAAAACGAAAAAACTCTAAGTTCCGTTGGTCGGAATCAGCGCAGGAAGCCTTTGATCGTATTAAGAAAGCACTGATGTGTTACAATTACCAGATTTTTCCCAGCCTTTTGAACTCTATACGGATGCGAGCTCCGTGGGGGTAGGAGCAGTATTGACACAGAATAATAGGCCTATGGCGTTTGCCTCGAGAACTTTAAACCGAGCAGAAAGGAATTATAGTGTGACGGAACGTGAATGTTTAGCTGTCATATAGGCATTAAATAAATATCGCACGTATTTCGGATCCTTGCCGGTTAAAGTGATAACAGACCATGCTGCACTTACCAAATTAACGAACGGAAAGAATTTGTCGTCTAGAATGATAAGGTGGACGCTTAAGTTGGCAAATTTTAATGTAGAATGGGAACATCGCCCAGGTACGCAAAATTTAGTGGCTGATATGTTGTCTAGAAACCCGTTAGAAAGTAATGAAGAACCAAAGGTGTCTTGTGCGGTGATTAGATCGTTAGTATTATCTTCTAGAGAACAGTTGAGAGAGGAACAGAGAAATGACCCGGAGCTAGGTCACATAATGAAGTATCTGGAAAATCCGGACGATAGTTCTGTTAATGAATCGATCTGCAGAAATTGGTCCAATGACTTTAAAATCGTTGACGGTTTGCTATATTATGCAAAATATACAACCACACTAGGTGAATTAAGGGTATTTATACCTAAAACATTACGCAAAGATGTTATGCGAGAATTTCATGACTCGCCGATGGCAGGTCATTTAGGCAAAAAGAAAACCTACTTAAAAGTAAAGGACGCGTGTTATTTCCCGTACATGAGGAAATACATTTATAAATATGTAGCAACCTGCGACCAATGCCAAAAAGTTAATTATAAGAACGGATTACCAGCTGGTCAATTAATTCCCATAATAACGAATTTTCCGAATAAAATCGTGTCTTTAGATTTGTTAGGCCCATACCCTGCAACTAGTCCAGAACGCTATAGATTTATTTTAGTAATTACAGATAATTTTTCTAAATGGGTTGAAATAGTTCCCTTAAGGAAAGCTTCGGCTAAAGCAATCGCCAATGCATTTTTTGAGAATTATATTGCGCGTTATGGAGCTCCTGTAAAGTTAATTACAGACAACGGCCCCCAAATGATATCCGAAGTTTTTGAGCAAGTATGTCGCAGATTGCACATAAAACACGTTAAAACTGTGGTATATCGTCCACAAGCTAATCAAACAGAAAGAGTTAATCGCACTCTTTTAAAAATGATTTCGAGTTTTGTCGCGGATAATCACACTAACTGGGATCAATTTCTGCAAGAGTTCGGTTATGCGATTAGGACAGCAGTACATGAGACAACGGGTAAACACCGGCGGAATTATTTTTAGGTCGAAATTTAATCACCCCTTTTCAGAATTTAGTTATGGTAACTGATGGATCAGATTTAGTTTGTGGGAACATAGAAAGGTTGTTTGAGGAGGCTAGAGTTCATACAAAGCGCCAGCAAGAGAAGTGGGCGAAATATTATAATAAAAAGAGGCGGGAAAATAATGTGAAAGTTGGTGATCTAGTATTAGTTCAAACTCACCCGTTAAGTTCAAAATGTAAAAAAAATAGTAGGTAAATTTATGCCAAAGTTTGAGGGCCCATATAAAGTTCTGAGTGTAAAAAATAATAATAATTTAGTAATATTAAAATTTGGTAAAAGAATAACGGTTAATGTGGACCAGGTGAGAATTTACCATCAAAGAGAAGACAGTGTTGCCGAGTCGGAAAGTGACACTAGTAGTGATCATGGTGCAGTGACATCAGTCAGGTCGGATGATGCACAGTCGACATTGGTGCAATCAGAGAATGATGGGGATTGTCGTAAAGGATCGAAATCAGGAAATGTAAATGGTAGTAGAGATATAGTTGCGAATAGACGTGATGGAGTGGAGGTGAGAAAAAAACGTGGACGGACGGAATCTGCTGTTTCTTCGGGGGGTGGCGTGTATAATTTTAGGAAAAAAAGACCTTTTTGGACTGAAAGAGAAAAAAGAGGAAGGCCAGACTCTTGGAGGGAAACGTGCAAAAGAAGAAGAGACCAGAGTCCCAGGTCGATCGCGAAAAAAGAAGGATTTCCTCATCAATGCCGTCTCGTCCCTCCAGAAAGCGGTATAGAAAGGTGGAAGAAAATAGTTCTGAAAGAGCAGTTCCAGGACCATCCCACAGATTCAAGTACAACAGACCTCATCAGGAAGGGAGCTGTCCATACAATCTTCGGAGCCGACGTCGAGTGGACAACAGCCAAGTTCCAGTTCTCACAAAGGAAAACAACGCCTCAGCAGGAGCATATCAACTTCAACGGACTCGATGGAAGAGGAGACCCAGAAGGTTGGAGCGCAGAGTGGACAACCCTAGGACAAGGTCATCCAGCACAGAGGCCATGGTTGGAGACAAAGCCTATGCAGATTGGATCTAAAGACTAGCCAGGTTGTATAATTCTAATTTGTTTATTTTTCCTCTGACAGACAGTTCGGAGTATTTTCCATGTGGGCTAGTCTAATTTTTTTTTGTAAAATTAACGTACAAAAGTGTCACTGAGTTGTGTGCATTTCATATCGGTTGAAAAGACTTTTGTATTTAATTTTTTTCCAAATTGTGGAAAAACATTTGTTGAATTGCAATTGTTTTGCTACACATTAAAGACGAGGCTTTATATGTGAGATTACTTGTATTGTTTGTTGTAATATATTCTATGTAAAAAATGTATATTATTTTGTGTGTAATTATTAAGATGTACAAGTAGTGTCTGGTTTCTGGGCGCGGCGTAATTAGGAATACTAAAAAAAACATTAACAGCGCAGCGCGATTGATTGGGAATTTTTGAAAATGAAACCAGATAAAGGTTATTGTTATGAAACTATATATATATAATATAATGTATGCCATATTTTATGTCAATAAGGAAGTTGTATAAAAGTTCTGTGCATTTAATGTCATGTTTTAGAAAAAATTGACAAGGTTTCCTTTCAGGGCAGCAGTAACATAGTGATGCGATGAAAACTTTGATGTCGTGAGAAGATTTAATGTAAAATTTTATTTATATTAGCACTTAAGTAAAGTGCATGATCAGGGTTTTTTCCTTGAAAGGTTTTCCCCTGATCTTCGCCCGAATGGGATGCACTGTAGGGATTATATATGTGTAAAGAGCATAAATTGAGTGGAGTACCCTTTTGAGTAGTCATTTCTGTGTGTTAGTTTAATTAAAGTTTCTAACTTAGAGAGTTAAAACTTTCTACAAGTTCAGTATTTTCAGGCATTATAAAGTTCGTGAGTTAACTTTCTACAAGTTCAGTATTTTTAGGCATTTCTAGAGTAGTTAAAATTTTGTGCAGGTTCAGTGTTTTTCAGATGTTAGGTAAATTAAGCGAGTTCTTGCAGGTCGTTTAGACCTTCAATAAGTCACGCTTTTTTCTCGGAGGGGGGTTGTGACGGGTGCTTACGCGTTTCACTAACCTTCTCTCAAAATCTTTTAAATTGTATTTATTTTAACCAATCCCCGCTGAGAGCTAAAAGTGTGACTTA
>BMAO01024561.1:0-28419 GCA_019973975.1 Trichonephila clavata
AAACGGTGTAGAAATTGTTTTGTTGTAGAGTCACCTGGTGGGGAGTGCAATAAAAGGAATAGCACAAAAACCTTCTCGACAAAAAAATACATATACATACTAATTTTCATAGTGATCGTTGAATGTGTTGGAGTGAAGCGATTTAATATATACAAACATCCATTTTTATATATAATAGATTTAATACGTTTGCTTTATTAAACTAATTGCAATTTAACATATGATTACATACAAATATGTAATATCTACGTACTTCATCATGGGGTTTTGAAATGATGAATTCTAAGTAGTTCCAAAGTTCTTCCCAAAAATTGGGGAAATTAGTGACACTCCATGAGTGTAGATCCCAGTATGTATCTAAATCATAAACAGCATCTATATTAGTTATTCTATTTCATCAGATAGCTACATATAGTTGTCACATATCCCCAAAATGGGAATTTAAAGATAAAAGCGAAAATATTTGAAAATGTATAAATAAAATGCAAATTTTTTTCATTCAATAACGGTTTACTAATTTGAACAAATCTTGAAAATATTTTTCTGGAAATTTATTAATTAATATTTTATAAATACAGGTATAAGATAATAATATTTATTAATAAGATGTGCTTAATAGATTAATTTATACAGAAATAATAGAATCCCACGGTACTTACGTACTATGCAAAATACCAACAGTTATGATAACTCGCCAAGTTGGCAACCCCCTCCCCCTTTCGTATGTGTCGTACATGCTGAATTGGCAACCATGTGCTTAGTTTCATGTAATGATGCCAATACGGTTGCGATCAAACGTAAGTACCAATTCCACTTAAGGAAAGGGTGAGCACAGAGTTGATAAATAAGAAATTATTTAAATTTGAAATAATATTTAAAATGATTATATTATTTTTTGCGTCATTCATGTTATCTTACGATTTCTTCCATAATATTTAAATAAATTCAGTGATCGGCCCTATTAGGTATTACAAGTAATTTCAAATTAACATTTGGAAATGACCTTATTCATTTTCAAGTACAAGTATTTTCTTAGATATTAAACAGTGAAAAAAATTGTAAGCAGAAGATGAAGCGAATTATGTTTGAAAATATACATAAATCAATACTTTTCCAAAGGACTGAATTTTTTTTAAACATAAATGTTCTAATCAAAAGTTTTGTAGAGTTTTTCAATTTATGAGATAAAAAAAAATCTTTTTGGACGTGAGATAGTCATAATAAATATATTTAAAAATACATCAAATGAATAAATACAAATATTTACTCGCTCATAATTGATTGATATATTTACGTAAAAAAATACTTACTGAATAAACAAATATATATATAGTTCACATTTAATTATTATTTCAATGATCACTCTTGAAAGAATAAAGCCATATATTAATTTATAATTTTTGTTTAATTATAATCACTTACGAAATTTCAAATTATATTTTTCCTGGATTATTTTCTTGAACTTTTCTAATTCCGTATCTGGAACCTTTTTATTCCAAACCAGGTAGTTATTTTCAACTTTAGCTTGCTTGAGATTCTTGCAATGTCCTGGAAATGATATCCATAGAATTAACTCATGATTTTTTAAAAACTATTGACTAGGTGTTGTTGTTTAACTGCATATATGTATATTTATATATATATATATATATATATATATAATTTTGGAATATAACACACGGGCTTTAGTTAAACTACGAATTTTTTTATTTCGAAATATTTTAAGGCATTCATATATTTTTCATCTGCAGAGGTTTAAAACAATATAATACTTATAATTACAATAGGAACAATATATTTAGGAATAATTTATTATTATTTTTGTTATTTCAATGAAAGACTTTCGATATATTTATCTCTTAATTCCTTTCATAATTCCATTGATAATACACTTTTAAGGCTGGTTTTGCCAAATGTAAGAGTTTAAACTAAACGCGAGCACATTTTCGGATTAAAAAATGCTTCTATTTTCATAAAAATTTGTAACATTGCAATTCATATATTTGTTAATACAGTGTTTTTAAAATTTCAAAATATTCCATAAATAAATAAAATTTTCTTTTAACATGTAAAGGGGTAGCTCACTCAGTGTTACGGCATAGAAATTGCGGCGGAGAAAAATTGCGAAGTACGTTTTATAAAAAAGAAAAAGTGTCCTACAGATAAAAATGAGTAACAGGATAAAATAAATGATTTTCTACATGATAGTGAAGCCAGAATATAATATTAATGTTAGAGGACTTCTATATCTGAAAAAGTATTCCAAATTAGGGTCTTATTCTTTAATATTAACCGAAGACAGCATTAAATATTTGCTAACTTTTGAAATCAAGTTTTATTTTTCCAAGAAAATGGGATTTTTTTCTTTTTAAATTTTGAATAATCTGTATACACTGTTCTAAGAGAAACTTATATCTGCATGTGATTGTTTCGTTTCTGGATATTTATAGTGCTAAAATTCGATTAATTATCCCTTAAAATGATGTTTTTTGTAGAAAAGGAAGAAAATTGATAAGAAATAGTGTGCTTTTTTAAATAATACAATAATAATATATAAATTAAAATACTTACATACCATTTGACTGAAAAAAATCCATCATTCGTTGTTGATCAGAAAAATGATAAAAATAAAACTCTGAAGAGTATATTTGTATATAATATACCAAGTTATATAAAAAATTGATTGGCGAAGAGGGCTTTTGTCCTTTCAGCTGATATATCCATGAATACTAAAGCTAATGTGGCGCCAATTGCTTTTTTCTTCTAGAAGTACATTTACCTGATTTCTAGAGGTTATTTTTTATTACCTACAAAAATACCCAATATTTTTTTTTTTGCATGTCTTGGAATCATACTGCGATCATCGATTATTTATTATTGGTTTCTTTAGAGAAATCTGTCTGTTGTTTTTATTTAAAGCAACGTACTTTTTACTGAATATTATATGTTACAAATTTCGCTTCCTTTTCAAAATAAAACAAAATTTATTTTTCTATCTATCTATTTTCATTTTATCTATTTTTATGTTGCACACACAGCCAATTTTTTTTCTACTTTAAGAGAATTCTCTAATAAGAGTGGATTCATGTGTTAATGTCACACTAAAATGTACATTTAATTTTCAAAATTCGGTGTAAGTTGTAGCGGACGTCTTTTTCTTATTTTGGCTTCAGTAAAACTTCTGTACCACGTGATTCTGAGGATATTCATAACATTTTTACTGCTAATTGTAAAGATTAAATCGAATAATTTTTCTAAACAAAACATTTTATTAGCCCGTTTTTACATTTAAGGTATCCGACTACCCTAAAATTGAGAATTTTGCCAAAAAATTGACACATTTATTTTATGATTTTATTTTATATCTATATTATTAGCTGTATAAAAATACCAAGTTTATTATTTTTCGTTCAGTAGAACAAAAACTACAAGTGCTTTAGTAAAAGTAGATGCCTTTACTTTAAGCAAGTTGTCAAACTTTAAAACGCGTTTTACTCGAAATGTGTGTTTTTTTTTAAAAAACTCGTACGGTGCCAGCGATTGCTAAGGAAGTTATGAAAATAATTAACTGAAATTTTTTTTTGTGTAAGTTTTGTATAATAGTTGAAGTGTTTTGACCTTCAGATTAATCAATCACTGTTTTATTACAAAATTTACTGCCCCTTATGTGAATACTGTTTTTTTAAGCAATTTCATGTAATAACAAATATAAAGTACTCTAGTTTTTTTGTAAAAATTAAAATATATCTTATCCTGAAGGTCATTTTAAAAATAACATAGCAACACATCAGAATTAAAAAATTGAAAGTGTGTTCATAAACTTTTAGTACAGAATAAGCCGCGTTTTTGTTATATTTTGTAAATGTTTCCCCGTTTTTTCCCATTTTAGTAATAATAGTTTCTTTTCCTCTTCTTAATTTTAGCATATTTTCTTAAAACGTTTTAAACAAGTCTAAAAACAATAAAAAATTCCCATATCTCCATTTTTTTAAAAAAAAAGTTGTCTTAAGTAATTGGATATTTTAAGAATTTGAGGAAGATCATTTTAAAAAAACTCTGTAAACCGAAAATTATACCAAATGCCCTCGATTCAGCAAACATAAATATCCCAAACATTTTGGTTAATATAAAAGTGAAGCTATATTCACATGGTGTTTTTTTTTTCCAAACAATTAGATAAAATTTTTTTTTACTTCTATTTCATATATTATTACTAACACAGCGATTCTCAAACTGCGAGCGCGCCCACCATAGGGAAGGGCTGATAATCCTGAGTGAGGGGGGAAGAACATAGTGATAAGTTGAAAATAAGAGTTTTTGAAAAAAATATTCAAAAGTTTATTTAAAATATTCATTATTTAAAATATAAAAACAAAATTTAATACTTATCTAGATAATTTGTACGGTATATAATTAAGGTTGCGTGTTGTAGCTTTACGTCAAAGTACATTATTCTTACATTCAATATATTGTTGTTGTATGAGGGGGGGGGGCGAGATGAAAATTATGATTGAAAAAATTTCAATTGCAAATAATGGAAGTTTGAGAAGCACTGTTAAAATGTATTGTTTAGGTGTGTCATAATAAAGCTGGATGAATTGCTCCATTAGAAAGACAAAGTGGTTTCTGCAACAAAAACTACGAAAACTAGACGATGAAAAAAATTGTTCAAAAACAATGCCTGCAAGTTCTACATTTGGTGTTTTGCCACTTTGGAGGAAGGATTCAAAGAAGCAACTGCAATTGAAACGTTCGAAAATTGAATAATTTAAATTTTATGGACATACTGAAATTGCGTATCTTTTAAAAATATACAGAGTGTCTACGATTTCTTGAAAAAATATATTTTTAAATGACAGCACACAACAATAATACTCACAAAATACAGAATCAACAGTTTGAATCTATTGAAACCAATAGAAGCACAAGATGCTACTGTTTAATCCATGCTGTTTAAATCCATAAAAATGTTTTTTGATTTGCAAAAAGAGCTATAACTTTTATTTATAGGTAATTACGAAATTTCCAATTATATTTTTCTTGGGCTATTTATCATTTTTTTAACATTCCAGTTCCATATCTGGAACATTTTTTATTCCAAATTAGGCTATTACCTTCAATTTTTGCTTCCTTTTTCCTGTAAATGATATCCATATTTTCAAACGGTAATGTCTTAGAATTGCAAAAAAAAAAATTAGTTTTGTAAATCTGCAATGATTACTTATCTTGCACGCACATCTGTATATGTACATATCAGAAGCGCACACAAAAAATTTTCAAGGGGGGAGTCCATCGTCGAAAGTTCCCCAACTCGAAACATACCTCAAGACAGCATCTATTAATTCGTCTGATTTTGTCGATTTTGTTAACAAAAAACAGTAAAAAATAAATTTTTGAATTAAAAATTAGCATTAATTAATAAAATAAAGTGTAAAATACAAGTACTTAATTAAATTTTACGTTATATATAAATAGGATTATCATCAATCGAAAAAAACTCAAGGGCTTTTGGGGGTGTCTGGACCCCCAGAACACCCCCCCCCCCCTTTATGTGCGCCACTGGAACATATACATATGTACTTGATTCTCGATTTCAGAGTTTTAGCTTCCTATATATATTTGCATTTATGAATGAATTTTTATCTAACACATATGCCTCTGACAAATTTCAATTTGGTTTAATAGGAAGAATTTTGGTGGTAAGCTATTTATGCATTTTTCTCTCTTCTCTAGAAATCAAAAATAATATAATTCTTACTACTATTTAGAAGTAGTTCATTTTCATTTTCATTTGCTTAAAAGTTTTAGCTCATATAAAATATTTTCGATTTGCATATGCTGTCAATTACATTGATAATTTCATTACATTCAAGATGCGCTTCCTATTAATTGCCTATATTTGTTAAGTTTTTTTTTCCAAAAAAAATGCTTCACCGTCTCTAAAATTTACGTAAGACGTATATATAACATATGTATCTCTTCCTAAGTTATATTTTCAGAACATTTATAGTCTAAAATATCCTAAAATTTGTTCAAAAATTCTCTTACTGTAGTTTTGCAGAAAAAGAAGAGAAAGAATAACATAATTTTCTATGTAATATTATAATATAAAATATTTTAGAATATTAATATACTATTTATAAGAATAAAATCCATCTCAAGCTCTTGATCCGGATAAAGCTAAAAATCATCTACTTTGAAGAATATATTCAGTGCGTTTCTCAAAAATGCTGAAGAAAATTTTCGTTAGTTTAGCTGATACATCAAACAATATTTAAATACATCTTCGCTCTTAGAAATGCCGAATCCGATTTGAAAGAAAGCAGCTTAAACTCAAAAACACAATCCTATGTTTTTGTATTCGAAGTTTATGTCGTGCAGATAACGTCAGTTACTTAATATTGCTTTTGGCACTTTTCCGTTTTGCCGGTGCAGGCGTAAATCGCCAAGAAATGATACAACCGTCGCCAAACGGAATATTCCCGCAGGAAACGTTATACCACCACATTATCAAAACAAGGCGTGATCTTTTTTTTTATCATTGACGTCTTTTTCATAAAACATCAACAATGGATGAAAAAACAATGATAATTAAAAAAAAATTTTATGGGTATTTTGCGTGTTGTCGCCAAAAACGCACACTTGGTGAGATTTTCGCCTGCGAAACGGAAATATAACTTGTTTTCTTTAGAATATTATTTACTTTTTAAGTTAAATTAATGTACATTTTTTGGATATTATATTTAGCAGTTCGTTTGCTTGTCTCATATAAAAAGAAAGTTTTGTTTTTATATTTTAAAAGGAAAGTTTTTCTGTCGATAGTCTCTAAATTTTAAGATTATTCTCTAATAAGTGTGGATGTATGTGTTAATAACACACGAAACTTTATATTTAACCTTTAAAACTGAGTGGAACATATTCGATAGTGCAATTTTTTTAAAACCATAGGTATTGAAATTCAGATATTCTTGGAATAGTCACTTACAGGCTATATTATGTACATCATATGCATACATTGAGTAGTAAGTTCTGAATCATTTGAAATTCTGCTTGGAATTTTGGTGCAGTTAAAAAAATGTCTTTAATGTCTTTAAAAGTTTTTATTTCGTTTTTAAATTACTTGAGAAAAAATTGAAGAAACCAGATCAATTCTCAATAATCTAAACAAAAGGCTTTTGTATAAATACAATTAAATTTGAAAATTGTTCTTTTTTTTAAAAAAAAATCATTGTTTGTGTGTGTGATGCATTCAGTCTTGTATTAATCACCTCTCTATTTCACTAAAAATGATTGATCGTCTTATATTCGCAATGATTAACTCATGTCTTCTCCAAAAATAATAATTATCACGCTTGAGAAAATGAATAAAAATATCATAATAGATTATATCACTCAATTAACATTGAATTATATATCATTAGATCATCAAAATTAAATATATCTTTCAACTACACTCATGTCCATAAATTAAGGATAATTCAGAATCACACAGAAATTGAACTCTAAAATAAAAATTTCACCTGTATCCGATTGGCCGACGAATTGCAGCCCGTCAACCCTCTCCCACCTATCTACCGGAACTTCGGAGGGCATTGCTTGATGAGTGGTGTAATATTCCCCAAGATCAGATTGATAATTTGATACTCAGCATGCGTAGGCGTTGTAAGGCCTGTATGGCAACGTCCGGGAGACATACTCCGTTACTAACCATCATAATAACCATGTTATACTGTTTTTTGTAAATAGGTTCTTTTTTGAAATTTGCTCCAGGGAGTAAAAATCGCAATTTTTATTAATTATGTCAAACATATAGCATCTTTTTTGCTCTTTACCTTTTGTTTAATAAATAGATTTTACAAATAAGTCAAATTTGTTTTGCTTCTGTCTCTTTCTTTGCCTGAACTTCATTATCCTTAATTTATGGACATGAGTGTAGATCGTAATTGAATTTAAGTACAGAGTGTGCCTACAAATTAGTTGACAAAAAGAATGATTTTTTTTGCATATAGTATACTGGAAAAAAATTAAAGTACCAAATGTTGTAAGATAGAGAAAAAGTCCAAGTTTGCCATTGTCACCAATGTTCAATGCGACTTCCTTTTTTAAAACTGCAAACGTCTTATAAGTAAATCAGTTCTTGCCACAGATTTGTCAGCATCCTTTCGTCCATCAAATGAATTGTTGCGTAGATTCTTGATTTTAGTTCAGGAATGAATGCAGGAAATGGCAGAGTGTACACTTGATTCTTTACAAAGCTCCATACACTGAAATACAGCGATGGAAAATCTGATGATCGTAGTATCCATTGAATAATACCTCCAGGACCAATCCAAAATGGTACTTCCGCCCTGAGGCAAGACGTGACGTCATTGTAGGAGTGAAAAGACCTGCCATCCTGTTGAAAAATGTAACCTAACATTTTTTCTTTGATGATAGTTATAAAGAAAATCTGTAGCATGTCCAGGTAAATGCCATGAAACAGTAGTATCTCTATTCAGAGCTATCTCAAACAGGATTTCGTCATATTTGAACTGCAGAAGGATTTCCATGAAATCAAAAATGGCATTTTGCTTTTTCAGAACCATGGTAAGTTTCTATTATCGTAATACCGAACAAAGAATTATTACAGAATTAGCGTACAGAGTTTACTATAAAAAGCAAACATTTCGGGTTTTTTGTGTTCCACCATTATAAAAAAAAATAGTATTAGAAATTTAAAATTGGAAAATTGCAACAAAAAACGTGCCTTTTTTGGATTATTTTGGGTGAAACGATTGACCGCTAAAGGGGTTAAACTTTAAAAAGCATCCGCAAAAAAATTTGGTTTTAAAATATAGAAACATAATTTATTTTGATTGAAAAGCGAAGAAGACGAATTATATTGATTGAAAAATTGATTGATTTAAATAAAATACAAAAAAATAATTTTGAATATAGCGTTAAATATAACACTTTCTGCGAGATAGTACTTGAAAATTCCTTCGAGTTTGAGCTGCATTTCATGAAAGATAAACGTAGGTCTATATAAGAGCACTAGCCGTATTAACTTTGAATGAAAGATCAGCTGAACTAACACTAACATTCTTCATCACTTCTTAAAAGAACTTAATATTCTCTTCGAATTAAGTGATTTATACCATTGTTAAACTCGAGAAGAAGTGATGAATTTCATCCTTACAAATGGTACGTAGACATTCAAAGCGTACTTTTATTATAGTGTTAATTGAAGTTTTGTGATATATTTCTTATTATTTTACCTCTTTTTGCGCACAACGTCAATTTGAATAATTATTGATCTAGTTCTAGGATTTGCCTTTAAATATCCAGAAATTATCACTTACTGAGGTATTAAGATCAGAAAGGTGTCTCGAGATTATTTTATGTTTCGAAAGAATAAAACAAATATATAGTTTTAAGAAGACTAAAAAAACACCCTTTTAAAGTTTATCGAACTAAGTTGTAACAATCTTTTAGTCCTATCTGGATCCTTTCCAGATCTGGAATTAGTCATAAAATCTTGAAATGGGATCAGAAATTAGTTGCCAAAGGCGGGATGGGATCTGAAAATAGGAAATCGTTAATCTTGATGATCCTGGTCAGGCAATGGAATAAAATTATGAAATTATTATATTGTCATCGGTCCTGAACAAGTGAGCAAAATTTCGAATTAATCTGACCTTTTAAATTGGGTAAAACTTGAGTTCAAAGATTCCGTTACATACAAGTGAAGCTTATAAAAGGGTGTACGAAATAAAGCTTTATATTAAAAGTAAACGATCGCTTAAAAATCATTACTGCAGGGTGATTCATAAAGTACACACTTTCCAGAGGCTGTAAAATAATGTTAGTCAATGACAAGCATCACCTCAGCGAACCTTAAGGTAGGTGCACTTTTAAAGTTTGTGTCTAGCCCCTGACAGAAGTGACGTTCGTAATAGTGGGCATGTCATCTGACTAATCAGTCAAAATGGCGGTGTTATGATTTGAGAAACAACTATTTCATCTCGGTTTCAATATTCCTTTTATTTTTACTTCAACACGCGGAATAGATAAGGCTATTTACAGTAAAGGATTACAGTAAGGATATTCTTTACATGAAAGAACTATAATAGGAGCACTCGCTCTGTAAAGAGAAAACATTATACATTTCTTTTCTTAAGGCGTCTCAAGACCTTTAACTTATATTCGTGCACTCGAAAAAAAACATCCTTCTTCAAACCAATGTAACTTAGCAATAAAACAAACAATGATTCGAAATTTTTACCACATGATGATCATATATATTTACATTATTTCTCAAATTTTCAAAGAATTTGAGAAAAAATTTTAAAAATTATAAGGAAATATAAATTGGACAATTTTCAAAAATATGAAAATAAGTATTTTAAAACCACGCAGGATTCTGAAGTACAAAATTGATCAAACTTTACAAAATAATTTTATTTGGTAAAATAATGTTCACTTTCAAAGTTATACTAACTTTTAAAAAATTTAGAGAAAAAAATGTTTTTTTAAATACAATTATAACAAAAATGTTAAAATTTTAAGGAAAAAATTATTTAAAATTCAAATTTAAAAAAATTATTAATTTTTTTTAATTGTTGTTTAAGTCATGAAGAGCTTTATTTTAAACATGTGTATGAAATTTCAAATTGATATCATAAATAGTTTCTGAGAAATCCTCCGCATAAGCTAGAATTTGCTGTTTTGAGAAAAATGAAGTTAAAGATAAGGGATAGATAGGGTTTTTTTTTAAGTTTCACTAGCTATTTCTTAATAATTTTGGAAGTTTTTAAAATATCAACAAAATTTTGGTATGAAAATGCTCAGAAATATTTAAGCTTTAACATATTTTTTTTCAAAAAATTGAAAAATTTGCAATTTAAGAGTCAGTGCTCTTAAAGTAAAACGCATACATTTAGAATATTTTAAAAACTAACTGAACTAAAATTATATTACCAGATTCAAAGTCTATAAACAAACGCAAAGCAAATTATTAAATTTTAAACAGGAAATGTCGAACATTTTAGGAGTGGCAACAGGCGGTGTCTGCAGTGAAGGAGGTTTTCTGTGTTCTTGAAATTAGTAAAATTGAATCCACAATTGCTACGCAACAGTATTTTTCATCGCGATTCGGAAAAGAGCACCAAATGGAAAATATACCTAACAATGGTATATAAAAAATTTAAAATGACTTTTGAAAATTTAAAACTAAAATTCCTGGATGAAGCTGAAGCAGTGTATCACCGCCGCTCTATGCAAATGATACCTTAACACGTGTTTGGGCAGAAATGGATTGCTGGCTAGATATGTATCGTGTCAATCAGGATTCTCGCATAGAACATCTGTGATTGCCTCTAACAAAACTTAAAATAGTTCCATACAGTTAGTTCTGTTGCGGGTGACATGTAATATCTTGCATTGCTCTTGATTTGAAAGTCATTGAAACTGTATATTTCTTTATGAAGCATCCTACATATTGAAGTTAACAACTCAATTAAAGGCGTGCATTAATCAAAAATATTTTAGGAGGAAATAAATCTGTATTAAATTGGAAAAATAACAAACTACTTCTAATAAATAGAAAAAATGCTTACTAAGGTTGACAAAATATTTTTAGAGGAAACTAAAACTTTATGAAATGAAAATGATAAGACATTATACACTCAATAGACCTCTTTACCAGATGGGTGGCATATATTTTTTAAAAACTGTATGTATTGCATTTTTGTCTATTTAAAATATATTAATTTATTTCTTTTTTGAAATGCAATAGACTGTGAGTAATTAAAATTTTTTCTTATTTTGTATAATGTGAATAATAAACGAATGGAAAGCATTGTGAGAGCCATCGTTGAAACCAATCAGATACCAATCCCATGGAACATCAAAAATCCTGAGTGCCGGAAATATTATTGTAATTTACCTGAAATTCTAAGCTATAATCGAGAATAAAGTTGAGAAAATGTTTGTGGGCATAATGTATTTTTGCTTTGAAAATAATGTGAAAATTAATGATTATAATAATGTAAAGGTATTACAAAATGAATACATAAAAGTTTTCAAATATTATTGCATTTTAAATATTTATATACTGAGAAAGAGAAGTGAATTTGAATAATACAAGAAAAAAACTGACTGCTTCTTTTTTGTTTAATAACTGCTGAATTTAGTTGCATATGTACATATATATTTTTTATTTGATATAATTTGATATCACACTATACAAAATAATTAAGAGTATTTATTTAAATATTTTGACTATTAAAATATTAATTACAAGGGAATTTATAACACATATAATTTGATAATGAAAAAAAATTATTTGTATTATTTATTTATTCTTATTATTATTTGGACTATTTACACTTTCTGAGAATACTGTAGTTATAACTTAAAGAATTTATTATTGCTACATCAGAACTGTAGCATATACTAGTCAATAGTTATTTGTATAAGATACATAAGGCTCATATGTTTATCTCATAAGGCAAAAAATATATTAAATTAAATGAAAATGAAAAAATAATCTTTTCCATGCGGTACACTATCAGAGAATTATCGTTAGCCTCTATTTTTTTTAAAAATGCTTCAACCCTTAATGTTGATATTTTATTTAAAGCACTGATTCCTAAACTTCCGATCACCCCATTTCCACTTTATATATCAGCTTCACATCGCGGACCCCCAAAATTTTGAACACCCTTCCCAAACTCCCAACATATGACTGAGTGATTTAAAGGTCCCTCAATAGTTCCAAGACTGCCTCTGCTGTCGATACAGACTTTTTTAACACTTCTTTTTTTTCTCTTTAAGAAAACACTAAACATCTTATTATATATGTATATAAAAATATTACAATATACTACTTTTAAATAAATAAATAATGTAGGCACAAATAAATAAATAATACAGGCGTAATTCGGTTGGAAATCAAGATAGATGCATTCGGTTATCGTATTAGTGCGCTATGTGTGTGTGTGTGAATTCAGTTCTTAATCTTTGCACTCACACATGTGTTTCAACAATATATATTTTTGAAAATATTACATTTGTCGATAACTCCACACTTAAATGGACTCAAGAGTCTCTAACACAATAACACTTGTTGCTCTTGACACAATCACGACACAGTTTTCTTGTGGATGGCGTTTAATAATTACTCATAACTTCTTTTTTTACATTTACATCGGAATTGCAGGGCATGCGCAGTTCAGGCAGCGCAATTGGGATTGCGAAAACACAGTTCATACATACATTACTGCAGACACAATAACACACACTCTGCTCTCTTAATTTCATAGTTAGCGCTTCGTCTGCCATGAACTGATCACATTTTAGTTATGGCTATGTAGTTGTAAACAATAAAAAAACCTGAATAAAATTCTTGATTGAAATTCTTGATCTTGCAGACTAATTAGTGATCTATACTAGAATGACACATCTTTCAATTTTTCCACCAGGTCTTTCAGAATCTGAAAAAAAAATCTTAACTTTGGAGGAGGACCTTCGTGGACCTTCTAGAAAGATACTGCGGAGCCCTGAAAGTTCACATATTATAGTTTAAGGACCTGCTTTAAAGGATTTAATTTATTTTAGTATCAAATATTGATTTGATAAATAACCATTTTTTTTCTTTCTTTTCAGATATTTTAGTATTAAAAGCATATTCACTTAGTTTCTGCTAAATATTTGATCTTATTATGTTAAAGATTTTTTTAACAAAAATTATATAAGAAACTTTCTCATATTTAACAAAAACAAACCATTTTACAATCCATTTATTATGGAACGCGCAGCAGCATATATTAAGAAAGTGTACATTTCAAAGAAATTCATTATGACCTTGAATTACAGGTATTAGAAAAGAAAAGAAAAGAAATCACAACATTTACTTTTATGTCTTTTTCATTTTTTCAAGATATATTTTGCATTGCTTGTATAATAAGAATACAATTTTTATAATGTTTTCTAGAATTTATGTATTTACTCAAAAATGTAGATAATTTAATTTTATCCAAAAAGGCTTTTATTCCTCCAGTGGGTCTATAAATGAGTACCAAGCTTACTTGAGAACTAAACACTGAAGATTTGCCGTCAGTCTGATCCCCTGACACGCGCACCTGAGCACCCAAGATCATGAAACTTAGATGGGAACAGAAAGGCTTGGGCCTTCATGGGCTGTTATGCATTTGAGACAAAGCCTATATGTCGAGTAAATTCTTCAAACTGGTCGACGAGCTGATTTCTAAGTACTAAAAATACGAATTAATTTTGAACTCTTCATTTCTGCAGCTTATTTTATCTATTTTCTTTTTTACATTTAAATTTGTTGATTAACAGTAAACTTGATTTCCGTTTTCAGAATTCAATGCAAAATAATCACTTTTTTATTTTATTTCTCAGAAATCTAGACATTTTTAAGCTACATTTAATAAGCATGAATTAGTAAATAATGCGGAAGTAAAGGTCAATACATCGTTTTGAAATTTTATTTTTTACAAGGGGGCTGCCAAGGTGCTGCCCAAATTCTTGGTACAAATGGTAGCACAGGACATTGTAACAATCCTTTATTGTATAGGAATATATGGGTACAAGTGACGCGGTGAAGCACAAACGCAAAAAAATAAGAGACGAAAGGAAAGACAAAGTGTTTAATAAAAGTGTAGTTCACAAGAGTAATATTTACAATAACTCATCAAAATTGTTCAGCATATGAACTATTAAGTCCAGCTGCAGCTCACATTTGCTGTACCGCCCACTGGCGGAGAAGATATCCTGTCGGATTCAAAGCTTGTACTCGCTGATCGCTGAAAATGGAAGAGGTGTAAATGAATTTCGTTTAACACTCTACAAACGGTCTGATGACTCGCACTTGTCGTAGTCTTTCACTACCCCTATGATTATTAACTCCCCTTCGCATATTATCTAAATCTGAATATGTTGGATCCATAATTAATTACAACTAAATTAATTAAATCAATCTTATTTATTTATCTTTCTTAATTGAGAAATACACAAATATTATTCAAACTATAAGAACAACAAATTACAGTGGAGTGCGAGAAGAATCTGATTATGAACGACGGAATACTAACTGAAACCACGGAGAATAACGTATACAATCAAACTACGCATTTATATCTAATTTATGAAAATAACTGACCTGATACCTTTTTCTTAAGGCAGGTTTTTCTAATACTGGATTGCTCTAAGGAGCGGCTTCAATCTTTGATATCTTTCAGTTCCGTCCCGAACCGAATTAATGAACCTTTTTCAATCGTCTTCTCCCGGCGAATATACTTCCACTAGTTAAACTAATCTCTCAGAATCACCTTCTTAATAAACCTCGTAGTCATCCTCCTTTCTCTTCATTTCATTTCTCCCTTTTATATCTTTTTCGAACTCGCTAAACCCGAAACTATCTTGTTTGCATAAGTCACACTTTTGGCTCTCGGCGGAGATTGGTTAAAATAAATAAAATATTTAAAGATGTGAGAGAAGGTTAGTGAAACGCGTAAGCACCCGTCAGACACTTACGTGATGAGCAACAGATCTTTTACTTCACTCTGGTCTAACAGCCACAACGTTTAAGATGCTTTCTTCCAGGCTTGGACTGCTTACAGCTCTTTGTGGACCAGCATCATGTCTGGTGACGTAGAACGAACGTATTTCATGAAGTTGACGATGGTAACTACAGAAAAATTCTGTGATCCAGCATTCGTCGATCAGGAAACTGTGAGTGATACATTCGTAGCACAGCTCTGCCGTTACCATTTACATGGCCGTACATGTAACACATGTCTGCATTTCTGGCGTACGTAAAGTCTCCCATGGTAAACATCAGCACAATTGTGAGTGGCGCTTTCACTTACTGAGATGCATTTTGCTAAACGGGGCTAGACATCTACTGCCCCTACCGGCAAGGAAACCAACTGATAACTCCATTTCTCTTTTTTTTTTATTTCCCCAGTTTGAGCCTCACCGTGTCACTTACGCCCATACATTGCTATACAATAAATGCTTGATACAATGCCCTGTATCTACCCTTAAACTTTTTACCATGAATTTTGGACCACCTGTAAGAAATATTTGCCAGTTATCTTGATATATAACTGAATAACAGTAATAAAATCAAATAAAAATTTTGGCACACATATTTTTTTAGTCGAATAACCACTTCAAGTGTCGTGTGTGCGAATATATAAACTGCATACATATAATCAACGTTAGATATAATTATATACTCCGTCATCCCTTTATGTGAAAAGATTTACTGTAAAAATTATAAATTTCCATTAATTTTATGCGCATACCTATAACAATAAAGCTTATATAATTTTAGGATATATTTTCATATATCAGGTATTGATTTATTTATTTTGGAATTCATAAAAAGAGAAAATTCTCTTGGTACACTGTTATGAGTAATTTGTGAATTCAGTAAAGTATAACCATAAAAATTAAAAATACTGGGAAAAAATGAAATAAAAGAATTCTGAAATTAGAATAAAGTTAACTCGGTGAATATTTTAAAAATTCCTCATCGCAAAAGCGTATATTATGTTTTTATGTGTTGAATATGAATATAAATCAATATAATTCCATATTCTGATGAGTATTACAAAAAAAATAAAGCTACTTCAGTTTATTTTTGGCAGCATGAAAGAAAACTAATATATGCTCGAAACAAACACAGCTTCGCATACAAAATTTTAAAAAAAAGTGTTTATTAAATTGCAAATAGGCTTGACGCACGCCACACGATCTATTTCGTGTCACTTTATCACGTTCTCCGTGTTATTTTTCATTACATTAAAAGTACAGTCACGAACTCTAAACATTTTCAATGCTAAATATTTTGTTTGAAAGAACCTGATAATAAATTCAGAATCAATAGTCATATGTAGATAAGTGAAGTTCGACTTTACATTTGTTCTAAAGAAAAAATTCTTTTTATGCAGCATAAACGCGCAAATGCGCGTTAAAAAAATGCGTGCTTGTGCTATATATGCTGCAATTTTTTTTCTTTAGAACAAATATATATAGGATGTACCAATGCAGTGATTTCAAACTTTCAAGAGAGATTGAATAAAACTAGATCATTGGTCTTGAAACTGTGTTTCACGGAGCCCTGAGATTTCACAAGGCATACAAAGGGGTTCCATGAGTCTTCAATAAAAAATCGAACAGAAAAATTTAAGCATGTATGCAAAATGAATTCATGTTCTCTATGAAGTTTGTATAGGTACAAGTGTCTAAAGCTCCTCCCAGTCATTAAAACTGAAAATATTAATTCTATATAATATATACCTATATTTTGTGATACTTTTTAAGCTTCTATTATAGCATAAGTAAAGAATATTAAAGCATTCTTATTTACATTTTGTTTTTTTACTATCCCGGTCACCACGAAATAATTTTGTACTCGCTAGTACAATGTTTTAAAGAACTGAATAATTTTCGTTAGAAAACGCATCTTTTTGAGTTGTGGCAGTAAAAGATAATAATAAAGGAGAGGGAACAACTTTTTTACCGACATATCAAAAGATTCGACAGTAAAATCTAAATTTAAGCAAGAACACCTCCTAAATTTTAGGCTACAAATTCATGCAAAATACACGGGGCTTCGAACACTGCTGTAATTATTTTAATGCAATTCAAAACATTGTATTGAAGTGAAAAATATATCTCAACGTGAGTGTCAACAAAAAAAAGTATACAAATAAAATAAACGCAAATATGAAATATGACTGCAGAAAATTTCAATGGACTTAGACTTTGACAACTTGAATAAAAAATTGCAATCTTATATCCCTGTTACTAAATGTAATGCACGGGTAGGTGACACTTCAATCACAAATAAATACTATTAATGAGTAAATTATACATTAAAATTTTAAATTACAAATACAATACTTGCTTGTCTTTATATGAAGTACCTATATCTTGTTGATCTACTTTAAATATTGTCTTAAACTACATTATTTTAAGTGTGGGGGGTTAGGGTTCCCCGAAAACATCTCTATTTCTAAGGATTCTGTGAGTCGAAAAGCTTGAAGAGAACTGCCCTAGATGATGAAAAATCACATAGCAATGCATTATCGGAAACGCTTTCTTGCCTGGTAGTGACGACACAAAACACAATTAAAATAGGACACGAATAAGAAAATATATGTTTATTATCCTTCGTACAGCAGAAAACTAAGAGAAAAGAACACTAAAGTGCTGATTTAAGCTAATTAATCTTTGCCGATTAAGCTGCCGAACACAGGGTAGTGCCGATTTAAGCTAATTTCGGGTCCTGGGCGCAGCATAACTACAGGCCCCCTTAGCGCTGGCGGATCGAAATTTTTTCAGAAATTCTGACTAAGTCTAGCTTATCCGGGCCTACTATGGGCTCTTCCGGGTCCCGGTTCTCTGGGCGTCCACCCCAACCCCCAGTGAGTAAACCGGCACTGTTCGGGTTGATGGGGTTGCACATCGTTAGTATGCAGGATCCGCCAGCCGGTCATATGAAAATCTTGACATGACTGGTGATATCTTGTACCCTGGTACCGGATTGTTCTGTACCAGATCAGCACATTTTCCTTGTTGTTTGACGTTCTTACAAGTTCCTGTGTGTCCACGATAAAGGATCAGTTGTCGAACAATCGTTGATGCTAGCGTGCAAAGAAGTGGAAGGGAGTTTACCTGCCGGGGTAACGGGTGTACAAGTGGTCCGTCCGTTGAACCAGTGGCCTCGTATGCTAGATACATATAAGTGAGTTTAGTGTTCGCGTGTAACGTTCCTTCCCACTACCACTTTGTCGACAGGAGAAATAAAGCTTCATAGCAGGAAAAATCGAGTGTGCCCATGCACCGTCATCTGTTGTTTTGCTTTACCGATCGCTATCTATCCTGTACTCCAACCAAGGTCTTCCCAGCATTTTTGCTGTATTAAGAATAATAAGCATATTTTTTCCTCTTATTCTTGTCTTGTCTTTTTGTGTCATCCCTATCATGTCAAGAATGCGTTTCCAACCATTCATTCCTGTGTAATTTCCCATTATCTAGGTGTACTCTATCTGTCCTGAAAAATTGTAACCGCTGTACTGATGTACCCTGTGGATCTTCTTTAATTGTATTACTTATCATTTCAAATTACATTGACTTGAATCTTACTAGAGAAGTGGTAAGGGGGTTATACAAATATAGGAGAAAATAATAGGAACACCTGTGAAGAAATAAAAAAATTTTATTAGTAAGGGGTTGGGACACTTTTGTCCTGAAAGACAGTTTTTATTTGACGTGGGATTCACAAAAAAAGGTCCAAATCCATTCCTGGTGCAGGGCCTTTTCAAGTTCAGATCGTGTGCAGGGAGGAGGAAACCAAGCACTGACTTTGTTCTCTAAAAAAAATCACAAACGTTCAATGATGTTCAGATCGGGTGACTGGAAGCACCACGCTGGATGTTCCACTTCATCGTCATGTTCATGTAAACCATGTTTTAAGACAGAGAGACGTGTGAGCAGGGGCCTTGTCATCTTGGAACACAGGACATCTTGGGTCAAGATGATCTGCGGGAATGCTTCGATAATTATCGCCTGTGATCCTCCTCCTCAAGATATCTAGAAGTCCCAATCCACGGAAAGATATTACATCTCACAACATCTCAGAACTTCTCCATGTTTCACAGCTGGAACCAAGCAGTTGATATGAAATGCTTCTTCCAATGTTAGCCAGACGATCACACGTCTGGTGGTTTGAAATAATGTAAATGAAAATTCATCAATCCAGATGACGTCCTACTGCAACGTTGTCTAGTTAAAGGGGACTCAGCATCACTGTAGTATCTTCATAGAATTCCTCTCCTTAAGTAATAATTTTGAAATAGATAATCTGCCATGAATATTCGCAGTATGCAACTCCCGTTGAATAGTTTTCATGTGTATGGGGTTCTGAAGGTGGGTATTGATCTAGGAAATTATCTGTGGCAGTGTACTCTTGCATTTTAGGGTGACTATCCTTTTCAACACCCTTCGATCACGGTCTTTCAACTTCGACTTTCACCTAGTGTTGGGCTTCTCAAGAGACACCTTACCCAGCTTTGTGTAGGCTGTCATAACCCTTGACAGAGTGGTTTTTGAAACACCTACAAGGTTCTGGACAAGGACGCTCCAGCGACGCGAGCTCCAATTATCATGACTTTTTCCACGTCGGAGAGGTTGGACATAATCAAACTTTTCTAGGAACAGAATTTTTTCATGCGACTCTCACCCTGCCAAATGCTTGATATCTTTCCTTTCGTAGCCACTAGGTGGCACTCTGTTGCGACACGTATTGGCCATTTATTAAACTGTAGAAGGACAATTCATTTTTAAATGGGGTTCATATTATTTTGTACTATACCTGTAGCTCATAATTTGGAATTATAATAAAAGGAATGATACCCTGGAGATTAATGTCTCAGCGAGATATCTCCATGTTTATTTACTCCACACAGTATCGTATTTGGACATCCAAACTACACTCTATTCAAAACTATCTTTGATTAGTGTCATACAGCTCGACCCAAACTCAGATCGCACTTCTAGGGAAAAGCTTCAATTTTCATATGAATATGTGAAGTTATAACATACACATGCCATTATGCACTTTTGACAAACAAACAAAAAAGGTTGCGCACCAAGAAGTAAGAGTGGAATTGCTACGAAACTTGGCATGAAGATACCTGTCAGGCAGATATGTAAATGAGTAGAAATGCAGTGTTACTTGCATACTTATGTGCGCATACTTACAAGTGCGCATACTAACAAGTGCGCATACTTACTGCCAACAGAGGGTGTTGAATTTCTTTCTCCTTGGATTGTAAAACTAGAAAGCAGAGCTTGTGTGCACTTTTTTAACCAGCTGCTTCTTAACTAGAGATGCAATTATGTTGCCGTCTGAGACAATATTAGCAGCTGTCAGAGTTCGAATGGGGATGGATCATAAGAATGATGAAAACCGGATGGTCAGCTCGGCGAGTAGCTCACCATCTAGACCATTTTGACTTTATTATAGGATGCGTTGGAACCAGTGGACAAGAAAGGGGGAGAAATACATTTAAAAAGGAGGTATACCAGTGTTTCTCTCAAACTGTGGGGCGCGCCTCTCTATGGGGGTGTGATAAGCCTACAAGTGGGGCACGCAAACATATCGAAAATTCGAAAATAAAAGATAATTTAAAAATTTATCAATTTACCAAAAGGAAGCTAAACAAAATATATTCTGCCATAATAAAAAGTCAATTACATATTTACTCTGATGTACTATACTTATAACTGTATCAGTACGGCACAATATATTTGATACAAAGTGTCAATACTAAGTTAAGGACAAGTTTAGTACTTACTAGTGATTTTGCCATGGGCTTATCGTATTCAAAATTGTATACAAAATTTAATACTTATATTGATAATTTGTACGGTTTATAATTAGGGTCGTATTGCAGCTTTAACATCAAAGTATTATACATTATTACTGTATTCAATACATTGTTATTGTAGGGGGGCGATGAAAATTATGATTGAAAATAGGGTCGGAAATATCGAAAGTTTGAGAAGCCCTGAGCTATACAATCTGGCAACGTAAGTTAGTATACAGTTGGTCCACCATCAGTTCTACGCCTTTCCTTATAGTGAACTAACATTTTAAGCTCATCAGATGTTAACATGGGGAACCAAGATTTAATTATTGCTTCTATTAATTGCGTTGTATTCATGGTTTGTTTCTCACTCACATTCTAAAGTGGCATCCAAAGAAATTTGATCGTATTTTGGGCTGTTTCCAGATCATTCAACTAAAGCAGAGGTCTTTGTATTCTGGAAATTTGAGGAATACACAGAATTTTCGCTTTTGGATTATTTCACTTTTTTAATATAGTTAATTAAAATATTCTTGAGACACTGCTATAAAGAAAAGATAGAAAAACAAATGTCTTGTTTCCTTTTAAAATAATTGCAAATTTCTTTTCATAGGATAGAAAATGAAGTGTCATCAGTTTTAGATGTTTTGGGCTTCAATCATTATACTGTTTCTTGCATTTGTTAATTAGATATTATCTGAAATTTTTAAGCTAACCAAATCATTACCATTAAAACCAGATCAAGATAATTTTTTTCTGTATTTTTATAAATTTTCCAAATAAAATACGGTACTTACGTATTATCGTAACCGAATTATATGAAGTGATACATTACATGAAACGAAGCACATGGTTTCCAATCCACGAGCACGACACGTGCGAAATCAGGGTTGCCAACTTGGTGGCTATTAAATGTGGGTATATTGGCATTGTTGCTATAGTACGTTAAATACCTAAAAATATACTCGTTAAAGTATTTTCTTAGCCCTGTTATAGAATGCATTTCTGTAAATATTATTTTACATTTCTTTTTCGTAAAATAAGGGGAAAAGCGAAGGAAAATACTGTGCGCGACACTTTGGAACCAATCAGTTCCCAATTACAAGGAAGATAAAAAAAAACCGAGTACCTGAAATATTATTGCAACCAGCCTGACAATGTAAGATATAATCGAGAATAAGGCTAATAAAGGATTTATGCAAAAAATATGTTATTTGTTATTGATTAATATAAAAAGTTCTTTTTTTTCTTATATAGTAAAAGTAATGGGGACGATTGATGTATATAAATTATTTTAGCGAAATAAAAGGCGTTTCAAATGTTATCACTATTTCTTCACATATAGTTTCAACTTTTTGCTTAAACTCATTTAGGGTAGGAATGAAGCATGCTTTCATGTGAAAAAATACGAATTCGTATTATTAACGGTTAAGTTAATCTTTAAGCCTCAAAACATTGTTTTGTAAGCAGTTAACATAAAAAGGTGAAGACATAGCCAGTATTACAAGGTATAGAAACCTTTAAAAAATATTAACTTAGTGTGAATAGAGACTTCATTCAAGAGAGGAGATTAGATACACATCATAGGTTCTCGGGAAACATAACTATAATAGAATGAACATACAAGTGCATGAAGTAAAACAGTTTAACAATTTTTACAGCGCCGTCTGTTGGCATTTAAGCAAATGAAAGTATACAATATTTAACAGCCTTCAAACAAACAATGCCATAAAAATTATGCACATTTTTTACTTACTTAGCATTCTGGTGCCTTGTGATAGATACAGTTAGGAAAATTTAAGCACACATATCCTATTACATATAAAAATGTAATAAAATAATTATAATAACAGTATAAATAAATAATTATAACCAATACTGTAGCACGTATAAAAAAATTTTTCAATGACTAAAACAAATTTCTGTCACGAAAAGGGAAAAGGAAACATGTTTTCAAACGTATGATCAGGAATTGCATACTAATTTTAAAAAAATTACTTTGAATAAAAGTTCAATTTTTTTCTATGTCTGTTGCTTACGTGTAATAACATCATTTTATTTTTAATAAACATTTTCCTTCTTTTAAAAGAGTAACGTTTTTCCCTTGTGAACTCAGTACTTCAAGAATCCAGTGCATAGTATAAATACAAGTACAATAATAATTAGAAAAAATTCTAAACTTACTTTTAGACGAAAAATGAAGTCTTATTTCTGTTAAAAAGGCAAATAATATTGAACCATGTAGCAAGACGAAAACATAGCGTAGAAAAGTATTTTAACAATGTTTTTATTTAGAATAAAGTCCTTTTAAAAAAAAGATGATAAGTCTTCATGTCTAATTATTATTCGTTGTAAAGTAAATAATACATTAAATACATGTTCTTGAAAACTGAAGTTACTTAAACATTTCCATCATCAATAATATTTAAATGTGGAACAGAGTAATATATAAACAATGAATAGGCTCATTCATAAATATGCGAGTGTTAATGTTGTTTTTGATCATGCAAACAGGAAAAGAAAATCTTATTGATTTGCTAATTTAGACAGTTTTATAACAAGTCAATTTCTTTAGTTGTATATGTAATGAATGCACGTGTAACAGAACTTGTGATCAGAAATAATGAGCCACAAGAAAAACCTATATATCGATCACAATTAAATATCTAATTTCAAAGTATGGGCTCACAAAAAATCGAAACAAACCTGTTCAGTTACGAAGTATAGATAACGCTGAAGCAGCATGAATTAAACATTACGCCACAAAAATGTTGCTTCCATTATCTAGCTCCACATATAATTGCAGTAATTAAGTGCTTCGAACTCTTCTTGGCAGCAAGATATTTTCAAGAATCTCATTTATCACTTTCTTTACCTTTTAAAACACCAAAAAAAAAGTTCCATTTATTCGTATATGACCAAGTATTATCTGCATTTAACATGAAGTTTCCAAATTTTATTCATGTTGGTATTTTACCTCTTCGTCATTTAATGGAATTGAACTACGATAGCGATGGAAATGTGCGTTTTGCGAGTGGGGTAGAAGCAAATTTCATTCAAGTTCTATCCGAATTTCTTGATTCAGTTACCAACTGGTCATAACGGATGACGGAGAATGGGGTCAAATGAAAGATGACGGAAACTGGACAGGCATTATTGGACTGGTTCACCGAAATGAAGCAGACATCGCTATTGGTCATTTGACGATGTCCCCTCAAAGATCCTCTGTGGTTGATTTCTTATTTTACGCAGTCGATGAAAACTCATTTGTAACCAATCTGCCAGATTACGTAATGAAATCATTATTTTACCTTTTACCATTCCATGCATATATTTGGATATCTATTATTATTGCTGTCGTTTTCATGCCATTTTTATTCATGATTCTCACAAGCAAAAACTTATCATTCTATGAGTTATTTTTTCAATTATTTAGTATTCTTCTAGGACAGCAGGGTTTCATTGCTTCGAATGAACTTAAATTTAGAATTCTAATTGGAACTTGGTTTATATTTTCCTTAATCATTTCCTCCAGTTATCGATCAGTGTTATTATCTACCATGATGGTACCACAATTCGCTTACGATGTCAGAAACATCAAGGAGCTTGCGGCTGCTATCCTTGATGGGAAATACAAGGCGACGACAAGTAAAGGATCTGTTAATGGAGAACTCTTGACACGAAGTGTTGATGAATCTCTTCAAGTTATCGGTGAACACATTATCGAAGAAAGCTGGTTTTCTAAAGATAACACTATTGGTGCACCACAACATATTGAAGATTTCACGGCAGTTTTAGGTCCAAAATTTGTTTTCCTTTGGAATATGGGAACCCCCGTACACGACGAAAAGAATTTTCAAAGAAACAGTTTCGTTTGGAATGTTGGATTAGCAGTAAGAAAAGATTTCTGCTGCAAAAAAACACATGGAAAAATACATAACTAAAATCTTATACACCGGTTATATACGAAAAGCTCTACGAAGATGAGCTCTTTAAAAGCTAGACTTAGTTTTGACTGGAGAGATATCAATCCCAAAATTAAATCCTTGACTCTCACAGATTTTGTGGGGGCATTTATTTTGTTAGTCGTAGGATTTTGTGTAGCATTCGTTGTACTATTAATTGAAGTACAGAAAATTGATTCGATAACCGTACCATGTAAATGAGCCTACCTAAGGAATGCAAAAACTCTTATATGCACGAGTACTAAAGCAAACTTTTATAATAATTTATTATTGATTTAAGGGTAATTATTTAAAGAACAAATTGAAAAATTTTAACCATTTTTATTTATCCAAGATGATACTAATGCTTTTAAAATTAATGGTATGTTTCCGGTCTTCATACATAATAATAAAATATATATACACACCACAATAATATATATATATATATCCTTTTACTACATATATGTATTCAATGTTATCTGTAAATAGTTTGCATAATATGTGAGAGATATCCCAGAAAATTCCTGTTATTTTGTATGATAAAAAAAGTTTTCCATGTTGTAAAGTTTTGTTCAAATTTTTCATTTTTTTCATGTAAATAAGTTTAAGGAGAGAAATATATGTGCTTTGAGTAAAGTGTTATAATATAAAAAGGCATTTTTTTTAAGTATCCCATGCATAACATTTATTTTTATATATATCATATATTCTTTATATTAGTAGTGTGTGTGTGTGTGTGTGTGCTGTTATACATCTTTCAATATTTAATTGATTTAGAAAAGAAATATTAAGTATTACTGAAGTTACGATATACTGCAAGCACAAAATTTTCATTGAAATGTATGATCACTTTTAAGAAAATTAAGAATTTCACTTTAAATTACATTATCTGTGTGTTTGAAGTGTCACTAATTTATTGATTCATAATCTTAGTAAAAATAAACGAAGTATAATTTTAGTATTAGAATTTTTTTAACTTGCAAAAAATCATATTTGTTTCATACAGTTGAAAACTGATACTGTAAACCAAGCATGTGAAACTCATATGATGTTGAGGGCCACAAGATATATTTTGTATTAAGTTGGGGGTGTTCTAAATAACAAATTAACAAAAAATATGATTTTTAGAATAGTTACATTATGTATATATTAGACTCAATGTTAAACTCACACAATGCGCTTTATATTATACATACATAATTGCTCCATATACCATGATAGTTTTACAATCAAGCTATAAATATTTCATACTTTTTTCTTAGCAAAAAATATAGCTATAATAAGAAATACTGTTTAATACTACTTTCTTAAAGATTTTTGCATCGTTTTTCACAAAACAAGTCATCAAAATTTAGTCGAATGTATTAAGCTGATGAAATTTTTATAATTGTAGGTAAATGCTAATCGGAGCTAATCTTGACCTTTCTGAATTTTTGTTATTTTTCATCAAAGAAAATAGCTGCTCACATAAATCAGTGCTACCGAACATATTCATTGTACGCGTCGCAAACCATAACATTTTAGAAAAGTAATCTACAGTTCAATATGTATAAGATTCTGGAATTTCAAAGTCCATGCATTTTTGCTTGAACAAAGAACTGCATTGAATTTCAATTAACTCAGTTTGTAAATTTTCATGTACAATTTCAATATCGATGGATAGAGGTGAAGTAAAAATACGAAATTGTAATTTATACCTTTTAAAATCGGAAATTCTTCGATTTATTTCCATTTTTATAAACTGAATTTTTTGTACATATTCTATAAATTTTAATTTAGGTGATTTAATCATTAGATATTGACAATTTTCAGAGTTAAAAAAAATTATTTTTCTATTTATTTTTCCTCAACATAATAATTTTGTTTTAAAGCCTTAGCATTATCAAATATCGTTGTGATAACGAGATTTCTGCCTTGAAGCTTAAGATTAAGTTTATTAGGACGACTTATAATATCATCGAAGACAGCCAGTATCTTTCCATTTGTAACTTTTTGATTTTAAGAAAATTATTTTTCGTCCAGCAACTTGAAGAATCGTTTTAACATCTTATGATTCAAAAACCTTTGAACTTCCATATAATGTGATTGATCGGTGTATTCACATTCTAAATCTTCCAGAAATGAAGCAAATTGAGGAAAATTATAAGTCTATGTGCTCACATATAATCTACAATTTTGGTGATTAATTTTTTTAAAAATCTGATATTTAAAACTTGGGGTACAATACTTGCTGGTGAATATTCTTTTAATCTTTTCTTGCGACTACTCCCTTAGTAAACCGCTTTTAAATAAAGAAATGAAGGCCTAAAGTCGGTGGTATCCTTCCTTAATCAATGGATCGACAGCCAGGATGGGCATTAGACTTCTTAAGAATTCCATTCCAGGCTGTGCTGTTCTTGCCCTGACATTTCCAGTTTCTGATATAAATAGGTTTTAGATCTTTATCTGTGCAATCGATCCACATTAGTCTTGATCTTCGAGTACCATATGATCAGGCCACAAAGATCTTTTTTGTGACTCAATTGTCCTCCAATCTTATCAAGTATCCTGCCCATTTTAGCCTTTGTATTGTAATAAATTTAAAAATACCTGGTTTTTTTAAAAAGTTTATAAATTTCTAAATTAGTTCTTCTTCAAATATTATCAAATTCAAACCTCTCTAAAAATACTTCTAAAGACTCTTCTTTCAAATAGAGTTAGTGTTTCCTTGTCTCTCTTGGTCATTGTCCACGTTTCTGCAGAATTTTGGAGAAAGGGCCTTATCAATGATTTGTAAATTAGTAGTTTTTTTCTCTGCTGATGAAATAGATTTAAATATTTTTAAAGTCCATAAAAACACCTGTTACCAGCAGTGACTCTATTGCGAACCTCAGGGGTTATGCCATTGAGTGTATTCAGTTCACAGCCTAAAGATCCAAAACCATTGACAGCTTCAAAAATCTGTATTCTCCTATTACAAAATAAGGTTCATTAAAACTGGTACTTGGCATGAATTTGGATTTAAATCCTGTGGTATGCTAGCTTATTAAATTCAACATCGATAATGTTCAATTTTTGAGGGAAAAGGAACTTAAATCTAACAC
>BMAO01024562.1:0-21885 GCA_019973975.1 Trichonephila clavata
ATTCAGAAAAATGATTCAAGACTGATGGTTTAGAAATGTGAAAATCAAAATGTATTAAAATATCAGACAAATGAGAAAAATTTTGTTGTTACCAGGGAACAGCAATGAACGATGTGCAATGTCTCAAGTAGAAGCTGTCTAAATAAATTTTTAAAGGTTAAATTTTTTTAAAAATTTGATGAGAAAAATTTTTTAAATATAATTCAGACAAAAATTAAATCACGGGATTAGTTATTTAATTTCGGGATTTGAAGAAACTCCGGGATCCAGGGGTTGCAAACTCTAAATATACTTATGTTTTAAAATTTCTAACACCATGAAAGACTCTTACGAATCGAATTGCATTTTCCCAAAAATAACATTCATCGAATTAAGTGAACGATTAAGCCCAAAATAAAACAACACACAAAACAGCATTAAATCTCAAAAATTAATTCTAGTGAACGTGTTGCAATACATTCTACTGTTTGGTCTGGCATTGAATCAAACCAAATTTAAAACATTTCTTGAAAAAATCATTCCAAAGATTTCTATCTGAACCCAAAAATGTTATTGGCATGAATGAGATGTTGATGGATAAAATCCCCTATTATTCAATAATTGCTATATCTAGTGAACTAGATGGACATGGAAGAAGTTTCACGTATTGTTCTGGGTTAAGGGGACATGGTACGATTTAAGCAAAAGTTTTTAATTTAAACATTTTCCAAAAATATTTGGTTGTCTCCTATGTTGTATACTATGTAAAACAGATTTTGTGCTCAAAATTGCATAACAACCTAACATTTTATTTTTTAAGGAAAAAACTTAAAATTTGTGAACTGATTTTAAAATACTACTCCTCTTACAAAGTTTACGTACACGCATGAAATTTGATTTACAAGTACGTCAAATTATGTATAAGAAAAGTTGGTATGGATTTTGCGATAACATGATTGGTATTCGTACAATACTTCTTTTTATGAATGAGTATTGAAAATTCCATAAAAAATGTACAAATTCTGAGTTCAATTATTTAAAAAAAATAAGTATCGCTTTGATTCTAAAATGCATACCAACTTTTGTTACATGTACTATTAGCAATAGGTAAAAAAAATTCAAAGCATTTGGCACAATAGAAAAAAGCCTTAGCATTTTAACTGAAGACAGACAGGATATTTTATCTTTTCGAGATAAGTAAGTTTAAAGTTTTGATTTGCCATAGTGATGTGAATAAAAACGAACGCAAAAGCTATCATAATTCTGTTTTTTTTTTTTTAGTTTAGAGCTTTCAAATTTTGTCAGGTTATAGAAAAGTATATAAAAATAATTTAAGCTAAAACAATTAAATTTGATTTTTTTGACCGATTTTTGTCAATTGATTCGTACTGTGAACTCAAAGAACAGAACAATATGTAAATAAGCTCTGTCCTGTTAAAAATTGAGTTCTAGGAAAGAGTTAAAGTAAAGGATCCAAAACTTCTATGATGCTCTGGTTATCGCAATTCATAGCTGATGAGATATTTTATAATAATCATTGGCAACCTAAACAATTATACGAGGGTAAGTCAGAAAATAAGTTTCCCTTGTTGACTGTGGTCAGAGATGTGTATGAAAGTCAAATCATAGAAAGAGACATTAAAGATAAGACATATAACTTTATTTTCTTTCTTAAGTACCAATTACCTTGAGACATTTGTCATACCGCTTGATAAGCTTCAAAAGGCCCTCCAGGAAAAGCTCAGGGCTTTGCATTAGAAAAAGTGTTTAACGGCTACGGGCTAAAGACGACACAGCAGGTGAATATGCAAGTCACCGATACATCAGTCTTTAGTGCATTAGGTAGATGGTACGGGGTACTGTGATGCCCTGTCGAAATTTAAAGAGGCGATTCGGAAAAGACGGCCTGTTTTTCATTCTGCTGATGAGTGACTCGGCGACGGTAATGCAGAACTGTATTGCAACTCTTTGTTGGAAGTGCCTACACCATCCTCCATACAGTTCTGATCTCGCACCAAATGATTTCCATCTGTTTCCGGCTTTGAAGAAGAATCTCGCGCTTTTGGAGCAATGTTTAAGTCCAAACAAGCTTTTAAACTCTTCTTCTGTATGCAAAGCCCTGAGTTTTCCTGAAGGGCTTTTAAAAGCTTATCAAGCGGTGTAACAAAGGTTTCAATGTATTTGGTACTTATGTAGAAAAATAAACATATGTCTTATTTTTAATGTCTCATTCTACGTTTCGACTTTCATATACAACTCTGACCACAGTCGAAGGGGGAATTTATTTTCCAACTCATCCTTGTACTTAGTATTTGTGCAGTATTGCGTTGTATAACATACTCCGAAAACGGAGTTCACCAGAAGAGGCTTTAATCCACACAAATGCGGCAATTACTACATCCTAAATTAAAACAGGACTTAAAGTCGAATTGTTGCCAGTCGGTATACCAGTTTTTATACCAAAAAAACGTTTTAAGCCCCAAATGCCAATGAGTTTTTGTGAGAGAAATCCCATGCGATGGAATTCTTTCAATTGCAACAATCAATGATAGGCCTGTAGAAAGACTTCATTGTTCTGCTAATAGTCGGGATTTAGGTATGAGGACCATGTCTGTTATATGGATGGTAAGTGTATCATGTCTTTTCCTACTGATATGACTTTTTTACTGTCCACTGCCAGTATTTTGACTTGTTTTGTTCTCTTCTTCCCCACTTGAATCAATTCTGTAAGAATGAGACTCATTTGAGCTAATATCGCACCATGATGGATCATTGATTTCCTTTCATACTCAATAAATTGCATAGAGTTCTTTATCTGCGTAGAAGGAATACATCTTCTTATGAAGCGTTTACAATTGGCAGCTAGTTATATACTATTTTAAATGTCATACTACATCTCGGTACTATGCTAATAAATCAGGAATTCATACGCTTCTCGTTTAAAGCAGGTATTCATATTGTGCGTGGGGAATATTGAAATTCTAATCATTTTAAGAGACATACCAATTTGTATTTTCTATCAATTTTAATATTGACTCATAGGATTTTTAATTAAATCTTAAATCAATATTAAAAAAAGGTTTCATTTTACTTACAATAATAATTTTTCATTAATAATTACCAAAATAATTTTATATGCTTAAAATATATATTTTCTGTTCATAAATTATGAACTATATAATTCGACAAAATGAAATCATTGTAATTAATTATATATAAAAAAAAATTATTATTTAAATGGTAATCCGAAATCTGTTATAAGAGTACAGTTATTTTTCTTGGAAATATTTAACTTTTCCTCTTCATCGAGTAATATTCTAAAAAACGTAGAATAAATTCCAATTAAATGGTTAATTTAACTTCTGTGACCTTTAAAGATTTTCATTAAGAAAGAATGCTGAATTCTTAGAAAAAAATGATGAAAGAAAAAATTCAGATGAAAGTTTTACTTTCTAATTTTGGTTATGATTGAAAATGTATTAAATTCGAAAAATACATTTCTTTTCCTGTAATAGATTGTTAATATTTTATTCGAATTATATGTGGTTTTAATGGATATTTAAATGTTTTGTTTAAATTTAAAAAAGCAGAAATACTATTTTCGTGACAAAAATCTGTTTAGTTAATAAAAGATACTGGACTTACAGTTACCTAACATAAAATTCATAGAATTTAAAATAATGCCTTGAAGAAAAATAAATTGGCCTTTTTCTTTTTAAAATGTCCTTTTGCGAATCTTTATTTTGGTGCAAGAAAGAGATTACTATTAATTAATGGAAAGATTTTCCTTCAAAAACCATTTTTTTACAAATTCTTCTAGCTACAATATCTATGCAAAATTAAAGCAATTAATATTTTAATGAAATAGTTTTATTTTTATTTTAAATGAGTATTTTTCCAAAATTTTAGATTCAAAACTGATTTTAAAAAAGATCATTTAGAGAAAATATGTCTTTCTGTAAACTTTTTACTTTATAGAAATTTTCTAAAATTGTAGCGAAGATGAAAATTAACATGATTAATTCTAAATGTTGAATTATGTAAGAAACCGATTGAATTATTTTTTTCAGAATCAGCAATTCCAAGATTTTTATTTATTTATCGTGAAAGAGCTAAGATAAGGGAGTTTTTGTGATAAAATTTAATTGCATTAAAAATGTTAAAAGAGAAAAATTTCACAAACCCTGAAATTTAAACCAATATATCAGATATTTTAACTGAATCTTTGTAATTGGTTTTTGTTGCATTAAATCACATTAAAAATTCATAATTTTGAAGATTTTTTAACAAGAACTTTTTTTAAGTACTAAAAAAATGATTTAATAGTTTTTGAAAGAATTTTAAAATTTCATATATATAATTTCTAGTCATAATGTTTTTTTTTTCTCTTGCCTTCGAGATTCATTATCTTAACCAAAAGGAATTCGTCTGTCCATTTGTTGCGGTTTTGGAACAAAATTGTAGTAATCTGTTCTAGTTGTTTAGAGAGAGAGTATAGGGTTTCATTATTTTTATTTATTGAACTTCAAACTAAATTCCTGCAGTATGGATGTATTTTATTATTTGAAATTTAACATATTCTCCTTTGTGATCTTTTTCTTAAAATTAGTGGGTTTTTTTAAAATTTTCATTCAAATTGTTTTATTTTAAGTGAAATAACAGAATACCTATGTGCGCGGCATTCTTCAACGTATTTTTCCTAACATTGAAAAAATAATATTAAATAGTACTTTTGACATGAGAGGAATTTTATTTCATTTACTTATGATGATCAACCCATTAATATATATTCTTACATTTAGATATAGAAATTTTAAATAATGATTTTTTCCCCTCAATTTTTTAACTGAAGGGGGAAAACTATTTTTTTCCTCTGGTTTTTTGTTTGTTTTTTTTTGTATTTTTTCATGCTATAAATTAATTAATATATTTTTTTTATACATTATAGAATATATTTTAAATCAAAAGCCAAATTATGTAAAAAAATTTTTTTTTAATTTTGTTTTAAATTTGAATGGAAATTCTAGATAGCAGGAAAATGAATTTTTCCAAAGAACAACTTACGTACTTAAGACCTTTTCTGCTCTACGAAAGAAATACAAAGTGTTTGCATGAAGTAATTCAAATGAAAAGTGACTTCTCGGAATAACTTAGTATGATTTAGCACTTAGTTACTTATCGGAATTAATGTAGCTCATCAGGTGCTATAATTAGTAATAGCAATAATAGGACAACAAAGCAAATGGAATTTAGTCTCAACTTTCTTAATCTCCTGTGATGTTGTGACCTCGTCGTCAAAAATCTGTAGATGATGGCTTTGTAAAAACACTTTCACGTATTTTATTTTCCTAATAAAGGGGAAAAAAATATTCTGTTTTCCTAATGGGGAAAAATACAAGACGAATCCTTGATCGCGTACTGGAAAAAAAACTCGATTCAAAGTGTATTTTCTGACTATTTTAGAGGACAGGAAAAAAATCTTTGTGGGCCTCTTTTTTTCCACCCCTGTCTTACAATTTATTTCTAGAAAAAGTTTCTTAGACTTTCCTTACAAAAATAATTATTATTTGTTACTTTGATCATTGTGTTTGAGTAATTTTTGTAAAATATTGTGATCACTAATGGGAAAGTTCTGTTTGATAAAATGTATTAATCAATTAATTCTCATAACCGTATTAAGTTTTAAATCATGGGCGTCGGTATATGTTTAATCCAACTGAAATGAAAGTAGAAAAAGTTGTTAAGGTTTGCTGTTTCTTTTTCTTTTTGATTATTCTATTTTTCTTAATTTGCTTTACTATACTAGTTATTTTTGGAAGTTATTGTTAGGTTACCATTTGCTACACAAAAGTTGCAGAATATCCTATCCGTAAATGGTTATGTGTATATTTTTCAATAACGACTTTTTTGAGTAACAAAAATATATTATTCCCCCCCCCCAACGAGAGAATTATTTCCTAAAAAGTAAATAAATACAATTTTCTCCAAAGCATGTGTGAGTACGGCTTTTATGGTTTTGTTGCAAATTATTTTAAATTGAAACGAATAATATGCATGTGGTTAAAACCGCTAATATTTCATTTCCAAATTCAATAGCTTGTCTGAGTTTACTTTTTATAGCGAAAATAAAAAAAAAACTACCGGCTTTTAAACTTCAACGCATTGTGCTCGTCGAGCAATACATATTGTTGTTGCTAATGCCACCTGATCGGCTGTGGTCCATCGAGGCCAAAAAAATTCATTTCGGGAAGAGACTAGTTCTTTCGCCTGTCGTTAGCCTCAACTTTGAGTACCATGAAAGTTGTGACGGATCTATACGCGTTTCTACTAATTTCTTCGTTTCCCTTTAAATCAAAACATTTATTTCAACCAACCTTCATCGAGAAACCAAGCGTGATTTATGTAAATGAGGAATAAATATTATATAAATTCAGTTTTCGCGAGTTGAAAGGGAGTGAAGTAAGAGGTCAAGTTAAGTGGCGTAAAGTGAAGCAAGTGAGCGGTTGATACGTAGTTGTTGACAAGTTAAGGGGTCTCAGGGGTGTTAACTTTTTCTGGAGGGCTGAAAATATAAACAATATTCAAATACATATAACTCTTTTAAATTAAAATTAAATAATTCGAATCTTTTACGCATTATTTATAAGGGAATGAGGCTTCAGAAAAGTGTAAAATGTTTAAAATATAATGATAATTTTAAAAATTATAAGCATAATAAGAAAATAAGAAATTTTTTTATAAGAAATATTAATTAAGTTTTACTGCGCGCACGCTATTTTCTAAAATAGTAGGCTTTGATGCATAAAACTTTATAGAATTATAAAATGTATCATACACTTTAAGCCCTAGTAATTTAAGAATAATATGTCTTTTGTGTTTCAAAATATTAAAAAATATTGAAATTTTTTTTAAAATTTTGAAAATATAATTTTTTTATTTTTTAAAAACATAATTTATTAGTCTATTTATTTAAATTTACTACGGTGTAATAAGGATACATTTAAATTTATAAATCAACTTATTGCTAGTAATTAAATCTAATACATTTGAAAATAGAATGCGCGCAGTAAAACTTAATTTATTTATTATAAAAAAATTTCTTATTTTCATATGCTTATAATTTTTAAAATTATGATTATATTTTAAACATTTCAAACTTTTCTGAAGCCTCATTCCTTTATAAATAATGTGTAAGAGATTCGAATTATTTAATTTGAATTTAAAAGAGTTTTATGTATTTGAATATTGTTTATATTTTCAGCCCTTCTCAGAAAAAGTTAACACCCCTGAGACCCCTTAAGTGAAGTTGATACGTTTGATGTGAGCAAGGAGAAGTGGTTAGTAAAGATTGAAAAGCAGTCGAATTAAAGATTAAAGAGCCTGGAGACGTCGTCAATTGATCAAGCCAAAGAAGTGCCTATAGTTTCCCGTGAAGGATCCGAAGCATTAGGGATCCAGGTATTGTGCCTGGTAGTAGTAGTGTGCGACGTAGTTGTAAATGAGCGTAATTAAACCGTCTTAGATTCAGTTGAGGTTCTGTAATATTATCCACGCATTAGAATATCTCACCTCTGCACTCTACCATTGTCATATACCTTAATTAGAATTGTGTTGTGTTTGTTCATAATCAGTAATAAGAATTAATAAATCAAATTAGATTGGCATAATGTTTGTGGATTATTTAGTTCCTCCTACACATCTAGCCGGGTTTACAGATAGACAGGAGGGTTCGAATGTAAGGGGTAACTTTAGGTTACCACAAAGTGACAGTACGATTTGGCTCGGTTCCACTCCAATTTTGAGGAAAAACTCCCAAGAGGGTCGTCAGGGGTCCTTCCACCACTGTTATCCTTCTTGAACAAATTATAGATTATATTATAAATATTTTAGAGTATTCTTGAAAATAAAGTTATTTTCACCTTAATAAAACAATGCGTGCTAAATTATTTTAGAATCCAAATTAAAAAGTGAAACACTATGAAACATTTTAAAATCAAATTATCACAAAATATTAAATGTAACTGAATGGAAAAATACAGGCAATTAAAAACAACTAAAATTGTTTGGCAACATTTTTTATTTTCGAACTAAAAATATTTCAATTAAATGAAATGTTGAATTAAATGACTATCTTTAGATTAGAATAACATCACAATGCATACAATTCTATCACAATGCAAAAACATTCCTTCTTTCTTATTATATTACTCACTTTTCCCCCTCATTTCCTGCTTTATCTCTCATGGGCTTGGTCTTCTTTTATGAAGCTTATATTCTTTCTTGTCTAACTGTTCATATATTCTTGCTTTTAATTCTTACCTATATCTGTAGTCCTTGCTGAAGTATATTTTCGAGTCAATATAAAATAATACATTAAAAACTACAGGGAAAAAGTATATATTATAAAATTCAGTATACAGCACAATCGAAAGTATATATTTTTTCTTTCAATATATAATATTATTTTATTACAAAGAAACTTTCATCATAAAACACTTAATTCTAACACGTACATAAAACATTAATTCTAAATACATAAAAATAAATAATTCTAAAAAAATAAAACAATATCAATACATGATAATTTTCAATAATAATACTATACAATTAAAAGCAAAATACATAAAAGTTCGAAAGTATATTTTTTCTTTCGATTCTTACGTAGGAATATTTTATTACAGAGTTCTAAATATTCTTACTTAAATTACTAACCCAAAAAAACTTAACAGGTAACAAAACACGTATTTGAACTAAATTTGAAAAAATATGAAAACTAAAGTTCTAAATATTGTGTTTTCTACTTAGGAATTGAACCCATCTTCATAAATTTTCTGTTTTAACTTTTTTGAATACTTCCAAATTTTCCACTCTTGCTCTGTTATTATGATTCTTCATTATCGAATGAGGAGGTAAATGAAATTTCATTCAGATTGAAATAAAAAGGAAGAGTTGTAGAATTTACAATCGAGTAAAGAAAGTATTTTAAATATTAATAAATATAAACAAAAACTTTCGCAACTAATTATATAAATGCTTTCAAATATCAAATTACTTTTTACAGTGATCAAATGTAGTTAATTTTTGTATTTTTTGTTAATATTGTTAGAAACTCTTTGTTGCATCGTACTGGTGTTCTTTGTTGGTGAAATAAAAATTTAAATTTATTTTATTGTTATTTGTTTCGTTTGTTGATATGTATTGTTAAGATTTTAACTGCATTTAATTTATGTAAAACCGATATGAGAACAATTAAGCTAAACTTTTTTCATTTAATTTTACTTATTTTATAAAATGTATTGGACATATGCAGTAACTCCATGCAGCGATTTATCGTCAAAGGTTAACTGCTCGCCAAAAAGGAGAGTCTTCTGAGTTTTAAGAATTAAGGCACGCTATTTAATAACATCCTAAGGATGCGTTTACTAAAATTTGTTGAAGTTCAACAAAAGTTGTCAACAGCTGGGAATCAATATGTAAGTATCAGAATATTTATTGTTTAATTTATTTGCTTTCAAACTAAATAAATGAAGAAAAAATGTTAATAGTCATAATTTTTAAAAACATGATTTTATTATTTTGTTTCTTAAATACGGAATAAGTCATTGCTAAATATTTTTTTTATCTTCATGTGTAAGTTATTTCTTATAAAGATTGGTTTTGGATTATTTTATAAAATATTAATATTCTTCAGTGCTTATAAAGCATATTAGATAAAGCGTGAACTTAGGCCTTTTGATAATACAAAGTATATCAAAATGAAATGAATCAAAGTATATCAATTTTCATTTGATGAAATAGCGTTTGTTCTTCAAAATGTATAGTGAAAAATCATTCTGAAGAAGAATTAAAGCAAATAAACAAAGGAACAGACAAAGAAATAAAAGAATTGATCTTCAAAGACACAAAACTTTTTAATCTATTAATTCCATTGTTTCACTTTTTCGAAAATTCTATGACATCATTTTTATTACGAGAAGACTAAAAATCTGAAATGTTCAATATGTTTAGTAATGATATAAATTATCATTACATTTTCGGAATGAGAGAGAATTCATTATTTATACAAGAACTATAATTACTATCTTCATTTAATTTTTAAATATAAATTAAATACAGCTAAAACTGAAAAGTAAAAATAATCAAAAAATTATTGTATCAGAATAGGGAAGCAGAATTTTTAATTCATTTTTTATTCTACTTCCAATTAAACTATTTCTTTTTAAAAATTTTAAGCGAATGCGTAAAGAAAAGAAAAAGTAAGGAAAAGGTAGAGCAAAATAAAAAGCAAAAATATTATGAACGAGAGCTGGAAAGTTTAAAACATGGTCCATTTTTTTTTTTTTTTTGCTGATCTACATTGTAGTATTTTAATACTTATTTACAAGCTTTGTTGAATACCCTTAATTTATGCAATGTATAGTAATATTATTCACAAACTAAATCATTCTAATTATTTAAATCCGTCTGATAAAATCTTTAGTTACTTAAGGTCCAATCAAATTTTAGTGCAGGAAATTGTAGTCCAGAGAAATAAAAGGAATAAAATGGATTACATATAACTCACTAGTTTAATATATCACTTTATTTTAATGTCGTTAAATCAATGTAAAGTTTGATTTTGCTCTTTTCACACAAGTTTTTCAATAATCAGTATAAGTTCAAGTAAGGCAGTCTCAGGCTTGATGTTAGTGACCAGTATTTTCAGCTCTAGTTCTCGTTTTGATTTAATTTGTTTGAGAGCTGAAAAAGCATTTTAACACACATTATTGCCAAACAGCGACAACCTTTGCAAAGAGAATTTAGGTAATTTGGGGAAATGATCTTTAGAAAAAATTAGGATGGCAAATTTGTGGATTTCCCTGAAGATAAAAAAAAATTCGTTTACAAGTGGCAAATCATCTCATTCTCTTCAATTTTCATTGGGGCATTGAATAGTGCAATCTTTGGTCTGAGAGAGTCGAAAATCCGGAATTAGTCCTGGAATTTTTTTAAATTTCTTAACATCGATTATTATTTTATGACACATATTAAATTTTTTAACATTTCCCTTTTCTTCTTTCAATTAACAAGATGGGAAGTTGCTGCATTATTTGCCTCTTTAGTTTAACTTGCAATACATCAAGTTTTTTATGGAAACTTTCAATAAGTTAATTAAACTAGGATATATATGTGGGACGGCGTCTAGAGTAAGGTTCGATTTTAATGTTAAAATAAGCACGCAGAGTTAAAATAACCTAATTTATTAAAAACACAAATAAAACATTTACTATCTACAAGGGGTTTTAAATAATTCGATATAGCACCATACCAATTCCGAAAACACGTACTCTTTCTCAAAACAACGGAGAGAGTTATTTCCTCTGACCTACCTTCGTTCAAGCTTTGGTGCAACTCCCAGTTTCTTTTCTGCCACCTCATAAATACATGACCTCATCGTATCGCGCAGCTAAAACTCACGTGGTTTCGATTAGTGGTGCCATCTCTCACAATAAAAATCAAAAGAAGTAAAAAAAAAACTTGCACTCCTTTCCTACAAGTTCGGCCATCCTGGGAATCACTGACCTCAGTGATTTTACATACCATACAATAAAATATCGGCCTCTGCAAAATTAATATTAATCGGAGATAAAAATTCCAAGATAGACATTCAAATTTAAAAATAAGGATACAACTCTCAAAAATGAAATATTAATAGCAAAGAAAACAAAACACATTAATACACATTATGTTCTTTTAAACATAATAGGAAACGCTTTTTATAAAAATACATCATCATGGTGAGCAAAATTTCATTAAATCAGCAGATGAATTTGTTATCTTAGGTCCCTCATGATCACCCACTTTCTCTAAATCATATCTATCTCTAGGTTTTACTTTAACTATTCTATATGGTCTCAAAAACTTAGGCCTTAATTTCAAACCTGTCCCAAATTGTGTTCTCTGAATGACCACCAAGTCACCCATCTGGTAGTTAGGGGCCTTCCTGCGCTTCCTGTCATAGGTTCTTTTATTCTCTGCCTGTATCTTCTGGATATTTTTCTTTGCGTCTTGTCGTAATTGGTTCCTCTGTTCTTGAAATTCCTCCATCATTTCGTCCATCAGTAACTCCCTCAGGCGAAGGTCTTCCTTGTTTCTCATGGTGACGCCAATTAATAATTCAAATGGAGACCACTTAGTACTACGATTAAATGTACTATTTAAAATTCTTTGAAGTTGGTCTACGAACTTGAACCACTTGGTAGACTCCTCAATTGACAGCTTGGTCAAAACGGGAATAATAGTTCGGTGTATTCTCTCGACTTGGCCATTCCCTCTGGGTACTACGGTGAAGATTTGCAAATGTTGAATGTTTACAATAATCTCCAAAAGCTCCAGAAGTAAAAGTAGAACCTCTGTCTGTTATTATTCTCTTGGGATTACCAAAAGTCTTTTGTTGGAATTTTAATTTATCCAAAGCATCTTCTGCGGAAGTAGATCTAACGGGGTAAAGCCAGGTAAATTTTGTAAAAGCATCCACTATTGTGAGAATATGCTGATATTTCTTGTTAGTAGAAGGCAAAGGTCCGATAAAATCGACGTGATAAGTACTTAATGGCACATCCTCTTTCTTTTTCACGAGTAAGAATGCCATTTTTATACTCAGAATGGTGACCCAGAGAACAACTTAAATTTTTACCCAAGTTAAATGAGACAAAACCATTAAAATGACACGCAAAAAGTTTACTCACTTAAAAAGAAACAAAAGATAATTTAAATAAGATGCAATTATCAATTATAAACAATTATTGACAAAAATGGACTTTTTAAAGAATTCCCGGAACTTAAATCCTTTTGCAAAACACAACAGTATTACAGTTAATATCAATTTTATTTTTTATTTAAAAAAAAACGCGTTCCTCTCATTTATCAAAAATAGATTACTAAGAAAAAACACGGAAAGTACTCAGTTTTTTATCCAAAACTAAAAGAACATCAAATATCTATGTCTGCAACTAAACCAATAATACTACCTGGTACTTCAAAATTCAATTTCAGATTCACAGAACAGGAAATATACACACAAAATCATTTATTTAATTTTCGCCTATTACTCACACAATACCAAAAAAAAGGATACTAACACAATTCAATGTAATTCTGAAGACACTTTACCTTGACCTCGATGACACAGGAAATCTTGTTTCGTGTTGATAACTCGCAATTCGATGTAGTTCCAAAGATTCTCTCGTCAGTGTTGACCTCAATGATCAAGGTAATCCCGTTCAATTCGTTCAGTATCTCGTTGAGTCGCTGGGCTTCCAGTTTTGGTTGACTGTAGCTGAAGTGGAAATTCGCCAAGATTCCGTGCTTCTAACCAAGTCAATGGACCCCTTCCTCCTGTTGACTGTTCCTGCGACTGTATCGCTCGCAGAATCTCCATATTGCTCGTAAGACTTCCGTATCGCTCGTAAAATTTCTTATCCAGCTGAAGGCTTCGCCGGGTCTCTATTCGATGCAAGGCAAGGTCTATGTACCACTCAGGAAATTAAAAATCGATGAGGAAGTAAAACTTTTAAAAAATGCTCTTAGATAAAACTTTGAATAGTTTAAAATTCTCGGTAGAACCCCCAATTTGTGGGACGGCGTCTAGGGGAGGGTTTGATTTAAATGTTAAAATAAGCACGCAGAGTTAAATTAACCTAATTTATTAAAAACACAACTAAAACATTTACTATCTACAAGGGGTTTTAAATAATTCGAGATAGCACCATACCAATTCCGAAAACACGTACTCTTTCTCAAAACTACGGAGAGACCGATTTCCTCTGACCTGCCTTCGTTCAAGCTTTGGTGCAACTCCCAGTTTCTTTTCTGCCACCTCATAATTACATGACCTCATCGTATCGCGCAGCTAAAACTCACGTGGTTTCGATTAGTGGTGCCATCTCTCACAATAAAAATCAAAAGAAGTAAAAGAAAACTTGCACTCCTTTCCTATATATATTTGCCTTGTACTTTTTGGCTAAAAGAATTAAGAGAAGATGTTAAATCTTCACGAAGAACAAGATTTGTTAAAAATTTTATTTTTTTTCTATTTTTTCTTGATATTTTCGTGACCAATATATTCTTTTCTGAGAAAAGTAATAATTTCACTCGTTAACCACCAGAACCAGCAATTTTCTGGCTTTAGTTACAGTGCATAATAATGCTATCACACTCAACTTCCAAATTGTCTATGTAAAAGTAAAATGTACCTGTCTCTAGGCCTTCTTGCCTTTTGTTATTAAATTTACATTATTTACAACAGTTTTAACTGTCCCTCTAAGCAGTTATCCCCACAGAAGCAAACAATCTTTTTTTTTTTACTTGAACTTCCTATCCCTGCCGTATGACTAACCGCTGCTTAAGCACCATCTGATGCAATGCCAGAGCTCTTCTCATGTTTAAAAATGATATAATCCAGTGGAATGTACTAGGTCTTCAGTGATAAATATCAATCCGCAGCCCCATTGGGGGGGGGGAGATAAGGAGCTGGCTATATACACGTACAGAGTCTTTACTTTATCTGTCTTTACCTAGACCGATAAATTAAAACTTATATTTTTCCAAACATTCCTATAAAATATTTGAAATTTTCTTGCTCATATAAATAAATATTTTACTTAATATCTGATAAGACGAGAAAATTGCTTCAAAACTTTTAGCCATTTTACTATTTCTAAATGAAGGTGTCATTTTCAAAACCCATTTTTATAATTCACTTTCCTTAAAATACTTTTTTTACTTTTTAGCTAGTTCTAAATATACCTCATAAAGTCTTCAAGTCAATCAAATCAACAGGGTTTGAGGATTGCTGAAAGATATTCTTCTATCAATTTAGTTTCAGTTTCAAATAATGAAACACACAGCTCCCGACCCTTTCTCTATGATGGTCTTATTTTGGCTATGCTTATGCTGAAATAGTGTCTACTCACACTTTACTCCTTAGAAATTAATACTTAAGACTTGAGAAAAGATAATGCGCTGTAGTTTGTAAGTATTTAGGGGGGGAGGAAGCAATTTCACTGCTCCTGTTGAATTTGTATAGTTTCTAATCTTCAACTCATCGTTCCTTTGGTTTTTCCCATTATGGGTAGAACTACTTGGAAATGAAAAATAATGCATGCTTGGCATAAATTTTATCGGACGAAGATAGTGTGTGTGTGTGTGTGTGTGTGTGTGTTAACGAAGGGCTCGTTAAAGGAGAAATCAAAATTGAAAAGGGCTGCCATCTGATGGAAAGCTTTGCCAATGTCGAAAGTTTCCAAGTAAATGTTTTTTGTATTTCTTGTAGCGCAGGCATACAAAAAAAATTGTTTTTATCAAGGCAGTTTCAATGATGTAATCACTTTTAATGTATGTTTTTGCGAAAGGATGGGCCTCGCATAAAGAGTTATATTTTTTTAAAAAAATTATATCTCATATATTTCTATGTGCTCTTAAATAGAAAATATTCAATCTGATGCTTCTTTTGCTTGTGGTAATACTTCTTCTCCAAGTTTTCGCAACCTGAAAAAAATTTAAAAATTCTCGCAAAAACTTTGCTATGAAAATTAAATGCAAGCTGATAAAATGATTTTTAAGCGGATCAAAACATAAAGCTTGAATATTATATGAGCATAATCCTTTAATTTTCTTTAAATCTTTCGAGAGAAGTATTGGCTATATTATGAAATTTAAAAAAGTCGTGTTATTTGTTAAAATACTACACACAGTATATTTGTAGATGTTCGTGCTCGAATTTTGGTGGTTTGTATGGTGATTGCTTTAAAGTGGTAATCATGAAACTGTCTTAATTTTATTTATAACTGAAATATCTATACATAAAAATGTCTATAACAGCGATTCCGAAACTGTGAGACGGGCCCTCTAAGGGGGGGGGGGTGGCATGATAACCCTTTGTTAGGGACTGCTCATATAGAAAAGTCGAAAATAAAACATTATTTAAGGAAATATTAATTTATTTTTGCTTACAGAAAATATATTACTCAAAAGTTATGTATGCGAATTTTAATATGTATAATAATTTGTACGGTTTATAATTATTTTGTAGCTTTATCGTCAAAGTACTTTGTAACTGCATTCAATGCATTGTTATTGTATGGGAGAGGGAAATTTTGATTGAATATTGGGTCGTAAGCATTGAAAGTTTGAGAAGCACTGGTCTATGGATATAAAAGTACAGAGAAATATAAAAGTATTCAATTAAAAACTTAACTCCAAGTATGTTCCGTGGGTGCTTTAGGATTTAGATGTACAAAATCGCAGACACAAAAAGAGTACTTGCCTGTAACTTTCTGGGCATAATATCATACAAAAAAACAGCTGCACATTTTATATTTGTAATGATGCATAATATTCTTTGCTTTATATTAATGACACTGGAAGGTAAAAACACATGCGAAAAAAGAAATTTTCTAAAAATTTTTCTTGAAAAGAAAAAGAGAGATTATAAAAAGAACCCTTAAGAATGCGGAGTTAATCATTTGAATCTCAAGATAAATTTCAAGGGGAAAGGATTCCTGCTTGAGTTCATGCATTTTCCACATAAGCAAAATGACTGATTTCTTTTGAAGTATGCTTCTTCGTGAAAAAAAAGCATTTTCAAAATATGAATAAAGAATATATGAATTCTTAAGAAGTTTTTTGAAAGTAATTAGAATATCAAAAGTATTTTTGTACAAAAAAAAAGCTGTTTTACTTCGAAGAGAAAAAATATTTTTTGCAGAGAAGAATGATTTTGCTTGCTTTTTTTCCTCGGAGAGAGAGAGAGAGAGAGATTTCATCGACTCTTAAAAACTACAAATGTCAATTAAACTTTTTTTGCAGTTTTTTAGAATCACATTTATTTTTTTTTAAATCTATAATACAAATTAGAAAATAAAGGCATTTTTAGTACATTTGGATTTATAGAGCTTACATCAAACGATATTTATAATGCTTATATTAATTAATTCTTAATTATTTAATTTATACTCTTAAGCTAAATAAACTAATAAAGAAATATTCTTAACTCATTTATTACATAAAAAGCTACTACTAATCCAAACACAATAATAAATCGTCAGGAGACAATTACTTTTTTGGAATTAAATAAATTTTTATATAATAAATTTTCAGAGATAAATGCTCATCATTCGTAAAAAAAACATCATTACAAAATGATGCAAAATTTTTTCATCCCCGCAGTTTCATTCTATTTCTGCAGAAAATTAATTTTATAATGCAATTCTTAGAGATTTTAAAAAATAGTCTTTTAATCCTTGTATATTATTTAAATGTCTAGTAAAAATACAATTGATGACTATTTTAAATATTCTTTTGATATATTATGAGAAGAGCATAAGAAGCTGCTGAGCTTTTAAAATAAACTCGTTACAGCAATTTAAGTTTTCAGAACGGAAATGGAATTTAATAGGTGAGCTTAGAATATTATATATGATAGAGCTATAATAATCACAAACGAAAAAATCTGAAAGCAGACACTTAGGCCATATCAAAATATTGTATCGTTATTAGCTTTAATTTTAAATTTTAGGACAACCGGAAATTAAGAATATTTGTGTGTGTAGAAGGAAGATAGAATTATGATTAAATTTTAAACATACTGATAATTAAAATAATAGTAGTTAGTCCAAAGATTTATGACAACTTTTTAAATACAGCTTTTTAATAACAGCCACTAGAAATTTTTATTTTAAAAAACTAAACATTTTCTATAAAAGATATCTACTGACAAATTTGTGTAGAAAAATAATACTTGTAGAAGAAATATAAGGGAGTGCGTGTTTATTAACGTTACACTGTAAGGCAACAAAATAGCTGTTGGTGGCGCATCTCGTAATTTTGAATGACGTCATATGACGAATATGACACCTGAGATTGCACCCACCCACTCCGAATATCCTTACCACGTCCATGGGCGAGGCCGTGTAGCCTAGTGATCAAAGTAACAGACTCGTGGCCGTCGTGTCATGAGTTTGAGCCTAGTTCCTCTGAAGACTCACCATGTAGGGCGGCAATGCACGTAAAATTTGAAGAAGCACAAACGTTCTCCCGTGTGGAGTAGAAATTGAAGAAGGGGTTGACAGCTTAGGTGTTGATGTCGTAACTTGTTCAAAATTTTGAAGCCCGTCACCCAAATCCCTCGTGTAGCTGAATATCAATGTTGCCAAAGGGCGTGACGCCAAATCAATCACGCCAAAGGCGTGAGTGTCGCCACTCTTTGTGCCATGACAGATTTATCAGGTATCAGCCTTTCTACATATGGTGGGTCTTCAGTGATACTATACCGTGACTATGACCACTAGGCTACCACGTGCTCAATGTAAGGGAGTAAGCCTAAAGAGTACAGAAATTAAACATTTAATATACATATATACAGTCAAACCCCGATTTATCGAATTCATTCGGACAGAACATTTTGTTCGTTAATTTGAGGTTATTCGTTATATGGGGGTCCAAACAAAATATAAATTTTTTGCATTTATCTTGTAATGGGTCTACCTGAGGAACTTTAACTAATTCTCTTGGGGTAAATCTATTTGTTTTTTAACTGTTGTTCTATTGAAAACTTCCTTCCGAAGAAGAAGACTTGACTTAAGCAAATGAGTGGTTTTATTTAAACGTGGAATTTCAGGTACGCGAAAGTAGTTGAGAGTTAGCCGAGAATCAGTTGATAGTTAGTCCACGGGTAGTTTGTGGATGGTCAATTATTGCTAACAAGTGAATAAGTTATAAGATTGAGATTAATGATAACGACCGGAGGTTGTACAGCGAATAAAGGAATTAAGGGGAAATATACCGTAGAAGTATAAGGTGTGACCTAGAGTAAGTGAATTAGATTATAATCATATATTAAGTATCCTTTAGTCGTGTGTGTGTGGGAGTGCTCTTATAATTAGTAGCGTTGGGCATTTCCTACCCTGAGTTGTGTGTGTGTGTGTGTGTGATTTAGATTAGTGAGATAAATAATAAATTGGAATTTGAACTCCTATTGGCTAATCTTTACTCAAACTGCCAAACACCAACACCCTCTACGAGGCTGTTACAACCTCTTAGAAATTCTATAAGCAACTACATAAAAAATTTCCCTAGTTAGAAATTACACAAGTTTTATTCAACTGCTAAAATACTATTAGTGAATTATTACGCACCAGTTAATTGAAAATTTTATAATACTGACTAAGTTTTGGAAATCTTTTTCACTGATGACTCGAGAGAGTTATTTTGTGAGTCTAAGAAGAGAAGAAAATACTGCATCATTTACATCTTGCGGCATTGAAGAGAGGTATTCCAAAAAATGTAAGGCATTAGAAAATGTAGTTTGATAAGAACTTCATTATCAGTTTCTGCTTTAGAATCTCCATTCATTGGCTTCGTCAAGTCAACTATTTCTTCAACATCACTTGCGCAGATAAGAAGTCTGTCATCAAATGTACCATGATCGTTGAAATATTTAAATATCCCTTGCATTGTGGATTGCGATGAGATCAGAAAAAAAAATTCTTTCCTACTCAATACTCACACTATGGGCTACACGCATGGCTCATTTGTACTTGTAAAGTCTTATAATGGTATTCAACCTTTCCCGTTGAAATTTTCCCCATACAAGAAAAGTCTTTTTCTGATACGAACAGAAACAATACGTTTTTTTGAAGAAAAAATCTAGTTTTTTCTGTTACAAATTAATGAAAAAAAATTCCATCAACTGAAATAATTAGTTAATTTGGAATAAATTATTCACTAAATACAGATTTACCTTCATTTAATAACGAAAAGAGAAAAATCCAATACATCGAGAAATTCGTTAAATTGGAATTCTCTAAATTGGGTCCGACTATATATAACCAAACAACGAGGCACCAAGAATGAGTTGAGTTATAGAGATAAAGAAATGGTGGGTAGAATGATTATGTACACAATAGAAAATGATTAAAATTTCAAAAAATTGAATGATTTTTTCAGAGTTTCATTACTAAGTAACGAGCTTAATAAAGTGTGTGTGTGTGTGTGTGTGTGTGTGTGTGTGTGTGTGTGTGTGTGTGTGTGTGTGTGTGTGTGTGTGACCCACCTCTAACCTAGTTGCAAGCTTCCACACGACTTCGTATAAAGTGATAAAGTACTTCAATGGTCTCCTGAGGTATTTCTTGCCAAATTTTCTCCAATTGTCGAAGCAGGTCATCATCATCCCCTGGTAGATGCAGTCGCCTTCCCATCATATACCAAATATGCTTGATTAGAGAAAGATCTGGTGATCTCGTTGGACAAGGAAGTGATTGACAAGCGGTAATATAGTTAATAACAACACGTGCCGTTTGTGTTCTGGCATTATCTTGCTGAAAAATAAAGCCAGGGCACTTCAAAAGGAACGGTAGCAAAAGAGTTCTCTAAATGTCGTCGACGTACCATTGTGCTGTAAGTTTACCTCTAATGACCACCAAAAGAGTCCAGCTGTCAAAAAAATGGCACCCCAGACCATTACTTCTGGTTGAGGCATGTGGCGGCGTGCAATAGGGAAAGCTGGATCGGCACGCAGCCAAGGGCGTCCCAGACGCGTCTTCCATGATCGTCAGGACACTGCTGAAAGCGGGATTCATCGTTAAACACTATACGTCCCCAGTCAGCATGATTCCAACCTGATCGAGCCAAGAATCACAGTAATCTGTCTCGACAGTGGCAGGCGTGAGTGGAAAAGGGTGCAGCGGTCAGTACGAGCGTAAGTTTTGCTCTATCAGCCGTCTGTGAATGGTCATGGGGGGGCACTCACGTGCGGGTCACACTTCCGATGGTTGATAGCAATGAATCAGGTTCTGTGACAGCTGATCTGACAATCAACCTGTCCTCCGATCTGTTGTGGCCCTAGGTTGACTGCTACCATCATGACGCTGAAATCTGCCGTTGATCACCCATGCTTACCAGCATCTTCTAATGGCCTCATTGCTTCGACCTATATGACTAGCCAGAATCCGATTTGCCGAACCTACCTCATTCAATCCAATGATACGAACTCTTTTCAAACTCTGACAGTTGCTCGTAATCAGGGCCGGCTTATGCATGTCGCGGCCCCTAGGCAATGCTCGTCTCGGCCCCCCCCCCTACCGTCTTCTAACTTCCTAATATATTTTTTCGCTAACACAACACTTTATTCATAATTACGCAGTTTTTTACTTTATAGGTATATTATCACATTATCAATAAAAATATTGAATCAAACGAAAAGAATATAAGTAATTAATATATCCATTAAAAAAATCATACAATATGCTTAAATATTAACTCTTCTAACTTTTTTTGTTACAAAATCGTTCAAGACATCCTGAAAGTTAACCTTTTCCAATACATCATTTTCAATTGCCATTATGGCCAATGAATTTAAACGGTTTTGAGACATAGTTGAACGAAGACAGTTTTTAATTAATTTCAATTTGGAAAAAGTTTCGTTCACCAGTGGCGTTTGTAATCATTAGACTTCTATATATTTGCAAAGCTGTCATTACATTCGGGAAAGTTGATTGTGCCATGTTACAATAATCAGTTTGTAAGACTCTTCGGCAGGCACAATTTTTTTTTCCGTTGTCTTCTAATTGTAAGATGAAGTATTTATACTGCACCATTTCGTCTATAAACTCAGGCTCAATGTCCTCGAAATAATGTTCCTTAAACTTTAGGCAAACCTGTCTAATTTCAGCGTCGGATTTTGTCGAGAAATCTGTTAGAAACCCAAACAGATCATTTATTTCCCGGTAAGCTTCTAGGCGCTGCAACAGTTCTGTACACAGCATGTCTAGTACTGGCAAATATGTATCAACTTTTAATTTCTCTTTTCCTCTGAGCACAACTTCTTTTGCAGTCCGTCATCGTGATGCCTTTTCCTTTTTCGCACAC